>LOEQ01004393.1:38046-54056 GCA_001685075.1 Bramus lutescens | reverse complement strand
AGGCCAGCCTGGTCTACAAGAGCTAGTTCTAGGACAGGCTCCAAAGCCACAGAGGAACCCTGTCTCAAAAAAACAAAAAATAACAAGGGGGAGGGTGGAGGAGACTTCTCCTTTGACCTTTAACTAATGCAGCCAGGAGTGTTAAGAGCAATAACCATTCACTGTAGTAGGGCTGTCAGACAGTGTGATTTATAATCTAGGGAACTGCAGGCCAGGATGGGAAATGGAAGCCTGAGATGCTTCCCCTGTAAATAAAAACTCAGGCACTGGGATCCCTCTTATGCTACATTAAGGTATAAATTCAATGATATACTACTGAGGTCTAAAATAGGCAAGTCTCATTCATTTAATATTTGAAATATTTGGAGTTTATTGAGATTTTCTTCATGTCTAGATACATAATAATATATTTTAGTACTTTAGTGGCTTGGAGAGAATGTCTAATTTTGCATTTTGATCAGTTTGTTAATTGTTTAGGATTAAAATTCTGTATGAAGTTGAAGATTTCTGACCATTGTGGTTACCAAGTTTAGGGGTGTATGTATGTATGAATCTCTCCTTAAGGCAATCCTTGTACTTTTTAATTTATATTTCATTTTCTTTTAGAATTTTTAGCTAAGTAGTATTATTTATATTATTTCCACCTCTCCTTCTTCTCCCTCCAGTTCCTCCCATGTTGCCCTGCCCACCAACCTTTAAGTTCCTGCCCTCTTCTTCAAAACTTGGTATAATGCATACAGGGTATGCTACCTACTGAGCCCATTTAGTGTTATATGGGCATATAGTGCTTGCATTTAGGACTGGATAGCTTGCCAGGGAGGGCATCTCTGCAAAAGATTGCTTTTCCCTCCAGTATTTTTTTTTTAATCTGAAGCAAACAAAGTAGAAAGGAATCATGGAAGGGGGAGCAAGTAGCAGCTCTAGAGAAAGAGATATTAGGACACAGTTACTATAAAGCTAGTACAAGTACTAGCTGGGGAGGGAGAAGAAAGGTTATGCCAAGGGAGAGGGAGGAAGCAGACATATGCAGGATACTTGAAAAATCCACACAGAAACACTACTTTAAAAAGTGTATATAGTTCTGTACGTATTTAAAAATATATTAGGGTTTTCTAAATGAAGATAATTGATAGAATTAACATTTATATAATAACTATATGCTTGCCCATATATATTTATATGGGGTTTGTTAGATCGGATTATTGGATTACAGGGTGCAGTCTGGGCATTTGAAAACTTGTGGTCTCATACAGGAAAGATGGGTAATCCCACGGTTGTCCAGAGCACCAATCTGAATGTCTCAGTAGTTTCGACCTGATGCTGTAAGTCCAGAGGCTCCCGGAGAGCTGCTGGCATTTGGTACACATTGGGACCCTAAAGAAAATGGTTCTGTTTTGGTGAAAAATGTCATAATGCCATAACAGCAGGACAGATGAACTTACAAGCAAGACTAAGAGCAAGCAGCTAAAAGCTGTTTCTTTTCTTATCTGGGTTTCTGCCAGAAGGTGCTACCCAGATTTAGGGTGGGTCTTCCTGCTTCAAATAATCTGATGAAGAGAATCCCTCATGGGAGTCTCCAGCAGCTTCTGATTCAGTTCCACATGCAGTCAAGTAGAAACTAAGACTAATTATTATTAGACACAAATAAAATGAAATGCATAGTTAGAGACAGCAGAATCACATGTTGTCCTAACCTCATATATTAATATTTAAGTATATGGAGTTATACAACATGTATTAATGCTCCCTCCCCCCAAAAAAACCCACAGACTAATAAAATGCAAGTGCCAGGAATGGGAAATATTTCTTATTGGTCAAGGAAGTCAAAGAAAATCTCAAAAGTGTACAGCTATAGCAAATGCACTCAGTTAATTACCAGAACATGAACATAAGGTGCTATTGCTCAAGACACCACACACTTGAAACACAAGACTTTGGGGGAATTAGTTGAGCTGGAACCTACCTGGAAGCCTCTTTTCTAAGGGCTAGCTTTCATAGCGTTGGAAATTTCTGGGCAAGCTGCTTAGGAAGAAACCAAACCACATTCTTGTCCATTTGGAAAGCCTGAGAACCAGAAAAATGACCATCATGGTAAGATATTCCCGTGGATTCAAGAGTAGTATGATTATTTGGGGGGTAACCAAAGCCTGGCTATATTTTAGAACTTCCTTAAAGGAGGAAATTCATGCCCGGCAATGTAAACCTAGCCAGTTACTCACAGTTTGAGAGATCACAGACCCTAGAAGAAAATCTATTGTATCCATTTCACCAACTTACTATTTAAAATAAATATTTTATGTATATTTGGCTGTGAACTTAATAACTTCTTCAGAACTACAGCTTCAATAAAGTTGCAATATGTAATTTACAAAATAGAGCCCATGTGAAGGTTTTCTCCTGGTTTGGTATGTTTGGAGTTGTCAGTAGTTGTCCCCCACACTCTGTTCTTATGCGAGCACTAGCTAATTACCTCAAATGTCTATGGTGCCTATGGAAACAGCAATTAATACTAATTATTTGGCTGAACCATGAGAAGTATTATTTAATCATAAGACTGCGTACCCCATTTTAAAACTTATCTTGAATTCTTTATTCTATCCTTTCTATGATTCCTCCTTGGTTAGACATATTTAAGTTTCTATTTTTACAAGGAAGGATATTTGTGAAGTAATTTTTTTCTAATAAAAATTTAACTTGAGTGATTTCTGTAATCTGTTGACTGGGCCTTTAAAAATTGATGTCCCAAGAGCCTGTGAAACGAAATCAGAAGGAAGGAGGCCTCACTGCCTTTTAGAATTCCAAAGGTCTGGCCCACAGCTCTATAGGGTCAGGAGGTGGGATTAACCTCTCACATCCTGATAATGGTTTCAGAAGGACTCTGAGAATTCAGATGATTAAAGAAACCCAACGGAAGGACACGGAAGGAGAACGTGGAGGGTAAATTGCATTTGTTTAACAGCTCTATCTAAGGATGCTAAACCAAGTGCCTCAGCCACAGTCAGCTATATGACTAGAGACTTGTATATTCATGCATATTTCTGCTGTTTCATTTCTCTATTTTCCATAACACTCTGGAGTTTTGTTGTTGCTGTTTCTCTTTTCCTTCTCCTAGATGGCGATAGCCTCTAAAGCCATCGTGTTTGTCTCTGTTTTGAGACTGTGCATTCCCCCCTTAGTAAATGTATATAGTTCTGTGCTCAGTGATACTTAGAGCTACAAAGTTGTATCGTCTCTGAATTAGTCAAACTGTAATTTAAAAGGAAGACAAATATACCTGGGTTTTCATAAATAAATCTGTATAAATCACGTTCGATTTCATGTTTGCATTCAGTTTACAGGACAAGATGTTAAACTGCATGTTTAAACCACCCTCTTTTTGTCGAAGTAGATGTAAAATGTGATTATAATTAGACTTCCCTGTATCTTTTAAGTAAAATGTATTTTACTATAATTTGTTAATAGATTCAAAACCTTAAAAACTTGCTGCTATCTTTGGCTGTCTGCAAAGTTGCTACTGATAAAGACTGGGAGGGAGGAGGAAGCAAAGCTAATTACAATATTAAACATACCTATTATTAGTGCATGACTCAGCAAACAAACATTATCTGCTAAAAGGATAAACATCCTACCATGTTCCAGAGGGTGCTGCAAGAACTATTAATTAGTCATTGCTTTACATGACCAGGACTCTTGTCCCAGAGGGTGGATCACTCAACGTTTACTCATGGTGATGAGGCCATCAGTTATCTCTTTCCATCAATACGATGAAAATGAATATGAATTATGATGGGTATCGAAAGTAATAGCTATTCTCATGTTCTCATAATTCACTAGTGTTTTGTTCAGGGAGTTGGGACCTAACTTCTTTACCTTGGACTGTTTATGGCATAGTGCCCAAAGAGAACACTGATTTTATAACTGAAATGTGAGTAGGGAAGCAATAAAAACACCCGAAATCCTCTATTTTTTTTCTACACTGTGTAACTAAAAATGTGAGTTAGGGGATCTAGAAATGAGTCTTGAATTCTAGATTGGAAAACAGCTAGATTGTAATACATTTTCATGATTATGAATCAGTGAAGAAAGTACCCTGATTATGTTAAGGTGTTTTAGAAGTAATGCTGGCTCCATAGTTTATCCATGCTTAAAAATACACTAAAGTCTCTCTTGTTCTTTTTCTCACAGAACACAAGATGTTAATTCAAAAAGTCTTTCCAGTGAACTAAGTAGTTAACACTTAAAGTGATTATTGCCACACAAAAGGGTTTAGATGTTCTTCCAAAACGGTTCTGCAGGTATGTGTCATCAGAATTCAGGCATCTTGATTCCTAATGAATCTAACTCAGCATTTGATGCCATTTTAGAATATTTTAAAAAATGGTAAAGTGACATTTCACCAGTTTGATCTAGAAGTCTCATGCTCATCTATGCTTTAAAATTTCTGTCCTGCACTAGTTTAGGTAAATAATCAATTATCATACCAGCTCTCTACCACAAATGTAAGGATACCCAGGTTATACCCCTGATTATGTAGATAAGAGGCAAATAAATTCTTTATCTTTAGGCAGCGATTCTTTGAGTTATTAAAACTAGTCTGTTTAGGTAAATAATGAAGTTCAGAAGTATCTCAAGAGTGATGGTTAAGTGCCTACCAATATGCTATTGTTTAGTTATAAAATAAAAGAACAGAATATATAAAAGACGTAAAAATGGAAAGAGGAGTAGGCAACAGGCATACAAATAGAAAGTATCCAATAAATGATGGTGTGCTGATTTTGTTAGATTATTTAGACCTTTATTTCTTGAACAAAGGCAAGACAAATCAAAGCTAGCCCAGGTATATAACTATGCAAGGCCTTGCCCTGAAGATGGGTCTCTGAGCACATTCTGGAGGCTAAATACAGAATATTGTACCACCAAGTACATTGGCCTTTTTGTAGCAAGCTATTGGAGATCTGGGTTTAAAGAGTATGTGATTTTGATCAGCACTCAAAAATCAAGTCATTTATCACATTTGTTTCCAGTCAGTTGTTTATACATTATCAGAAAGAAGTATTGATGTACACAAATATATTTAGTTATCTGTTCAATCAGTTTGCAACAATAGTGTCCCTTTTTATTTTCAACTTGTTTACATACTCAGCATAAACTTATGGTCTCTGAGAAATCTGAAGGAGTTTATCTCTTATTAATAATGGCATGTTAATACTGCAGTAAGGGTTTTCTCAGCTGTGTAACAGGAGGTAAGGAGAAGGTACAACAAGATTAGAGAAAATGCACATTAGTTTGTGTATTTGGTTTCATAAATGTATGCATAGACATAAAGGAAGGAAGAAAGTCAGGAAAACCATGGAAGAAGAAATTGAAAGCAAAGGCAGCAGGTATGTGACAGAGGACAGGTGTGTGCCTGATCTTCAAAGCACCGCCAAGGAGATGAGAAATGAGAGTTCCAGAATGCACTGTGAACGTCTGCCCGCCCTTTCTGACCTGTTCCTCTGCTTCAGAACCCAGATATCACATTGCCTCAACTCCTGCTTCCTCTCTGAAGTGAGTCAACGTACAAAAACCAGCGCCTCCCATTCTCTGTCTCTTTTTTATCCTCTCACGGTCTGATGGCTCTTGAGCCTGCTATGCTGCCATGGGAACCTGCAGGAGACAGTAGGCACCCATTACATTTATTCTCTTTCATCTCTTTTTGAAAACGAATTAAGTGTTTTTCCTTTAGTTTGGCATGAAAAATGTGTCTTAACTCCCAAGGCCTGAAATTTGCACATTCAGAAAACTTAGTTTAACATTGTAAACCAAGGAATAAATAAATAAATAAATAAGTTAACAAATGACAATAAAGCATGAGGATTCTCACAGTGTGCAATGTCATTCAACTTTAAAAGTAATAACAAATTGTGGTCATTAGCAAATGTTTACATAAGTATGATCCCCCATTGGTAATTTTTTACTTTTAATGAGAAGTTGCCATTATTAAAACAATAGTTTTTGTGTCAGGATGGCTAAAATCAAATATATTAGATTTAAATTCTAGCACATCTCTGGAAGTTGAGCAAGTCATTTCACTTCCCTAAAATTTGATTTTCAACATCTTTGCAATGGATTTCCAGAACAGTGGGGTCTCATTGAGCGTAGGGACGCATTATGAGAAAGAGTTTATGCAATGTGCCTATTGAAATGGCTGGCACAGTGGATGCTCAGTATTAACAACATGCCCTGTCAAACAAGGGCTTAGTGTGGATTAACACAGAAGGTAATTTTGGTAACTGGAGAGACAACACTTAGTACCTGTCAGAGTTCTCTTTCTCTCCCTTCCCCCTTCCTCTCTCCCTCTCTGTCTGACTCTCAATTAAAGAAACTATGCCATAGAAGTTAATACTTTATCAAGGAATTATTTACACATAACTTGTACAATTAAATGATGGACCCTTTTCCAAGGAACCTTAAAAGTGAGACAAGGAAATAGATTTTTGATAAGTAGGGGAAAACTCAGAAAAGACCTAATTTATTTATAAGGTTACTTGTTGAGGTTCATCATTATTAAATGACCTTGTATGTTCATTATATAATGTTCATGATTTGCAAAAGAAATTGATTTATATATTTGAATATTAAGATGATCTATTCCAGATATTACCCATCTTAATTAAAACTTTCTTTCATAAGATTTTCTTTCTCTCATGCACAGAAAAATATCTCTTGTTAAAGCATACACTGTACTTTAAAGGTTTTATTTTCTACTTGATATACACAGCAGTTATCATATAAACAAGCTATTATGTAATTCATAAAGAGAAATGACCTGAGAAAAATAGGAATTTGGGGCTTTTAATGACATTACAATGATATTCCAGAGCGGTTAGTTACCATACATCATTAGTAAATTGCACAAACAAAACAGGAGTTAGAATAACATGTGAATTTTCATCTGTATACATGCAACTTTGGAGAACTGCCATTTCTGAAACAGGAAGATTGGTCTACATAGTAAACAGTAAGCAATTCTGTAATAAACTCCACTTTAATTTCTATCTGGTTTGAGAGAAGTGATCAAATTATCTAATCAGAATCATTGACACTGTCAAGAGATTTTAAAGAATAAAGACAAATTTGAAATGAAGCCCGTGAATCAGTCTCGTTATCTGCATCAAATTGAATTGAGAGCTAAAATATGTCTTGTGTCTAGCCAAGTTTCATTTTCAAAGATGCTGTTGACATACACATTTTTCAGTTCTCTGATGGGCCTTGGATTAGCTTCATATTTGATATTTAAAATAAAATCAAATGAAGACTACAAGTCTGATTCCTCATTAGTCAACTGAAGCTTTCTCTGTCTCACGGAGATGGATACTCTTGTGTGGCCTTGCTTATTATATCTCAATACATGATAAGTAAATTTAAATAGGTCTTATCTATGTGCACATCTTTTAAAAAGACAACGAAAGTTTCCTTTCTCATGAAAATGGTTCTAACAAATGTTTCTATAAGGACCTCGATGAGGTATCAAAAGTAAAATCTCCTTAATTGTTGTGCAGTTGAACTTCAGTTTCTAAATGCTTTCTATTTTTTACCAAAATGTCAAATTATTTTCAGTGTGAAAGAGAAGGCACTCTTTGTAAACTGCCAGATTGTGTACCTGATGGTTAAATACTGCCAAAATTCACAAGCATACAAAACCTAACTTTCTATATTCATGACAGATGTTTACTCACCAGAAAAACATACAGGATAATAGCACCTTGAGTTTATCGTATGTATTGTTATGAAAAACTTTATTATTCCCTTATACTTCAGCAGAGTCAAGGCAAGTTCTGTTGGTTTCATTTTACAGGTGAGGAAAGTGGAATTTTATGATAGCAAAAGCTAACAAACGAAAGCTGGCAGAGCTAATATAAATAACTGGAATAAAAAGGAACTGGGGTACTCAATTTTGTTCTCAGCATCCTTTTATTATTATCTACCCTCTGATACTTACAATAAATGCATAACTTTTAATAAATAAAAGAACTTCTTCTCAGCAGTCAAGCCCTCATTCTTTAATAAACCTACAATGATTTGATTTTATAAGATCAATAACACTATTAATGCATTATATGTTGCTTAATGAAATGAAGTTAGAACTTTCATAATTAAAGAAATTTATATCTTAATCTACAATTTTTAGAGAATACAATAAAAATACATACATGGATATTGCATCTATGAATCCCTGTAACTTATAAGGTCATACATATATGTATAGATACATATATATTAATTGCAGTCTTTCAGAGGCTAAATTTCTAAAGCCACCTACATCTTTCCAAATTTGTTCTACTGAACACAATTGACTTTGGAAAATCTGAAACCTGAGCTCTCCACATATAGGGTACAAACAAGGTGGTCGTTATTTACAGTATTTGCTATCAAGAGTTTTTCTTTAAGATTTTAAGGAGCTAATGCAGAGTTCTCATTTGGAGTTTAAGGAACAATTCACATGGCTTTGCTTCCATTTCTCCCTTAAAATATATCAAAAATCATATCGTGTTGGTGTGATGAAGAAAATTACGCAGCTTGACAGAAATACTGACAATTGCACTTCCAATTTTAAATAGATTAAAATTGCCTTATACGTAAGCTGCTTCTGACAACGTTCTGAGTCATGTGGAGGCATTTTGTTTTCCTTATTATACAGGGAGAAACAATGATATTCACAAGGTTTAATGGAGCCTTTACGTCCTTTGCACTTTAGATGTAAAATTAGAAAGGATGCCGTACAAATAAACACCTAATGCTACTGCATTTGAGTGTGGTGTCATTGTAGTGTGTGTGTATGCGAGGAGATAAAGAGGGTAGGGTGAGGGCAAAGAGAAGACATAATGGAGTGAACACAGGATATACCCCCATGCGAAATGCATGGCAGAACATACACATTCCACAAACTTCAGCAATGCCCATAACAATTTTAGGTTGATCAATGAGAACAATGGAAATATCCCACAGCAAACCACTGTTTTAGTGTACCCTATCATAGTCCCAAAAGTCTATGATATAAATAAAATGTATATTTATTATAAAACACTAACATCTAAGCATTTTCAGTTTGGTGTAATGTGTTTAAAACTTTCATTTTTTTCACATAAAATTTAATTTAAGGAGTCTTCTGTAACTGGTAGAATTAAAACCAAGTTTTATTTTCAGCATTAAAATCTATAGGCCACATTATAAGTTATGAAATCTTATAAACAAATATTAAAAAAGGTTCTTTCTTTCATCCACGACTTCATTAATCTAATGTGTTGTCTTAAATATTTATATATATTCTGTATCAGAAGCATTTTGTAATTCTCAGATTCATCAAAAGGAATCTGAGATGAATGTAGACTAAAAGAAAAATGTTGGCCAGAAGAAGAATGTTTTGCTTTTAACATCTGAGTAAGCCTGTATGATATAGGAACAGATTTCTGAATAAATTAGTAATGTGATTTTACAAGGTAGAAAGTCATATTCGAATTTAAGCTTCAACATCTTGTTCTTAGGCATTTTGTCCAGAAGGTTACCAAAGATCTCTTAAACTAGGTAATCAAATAAGTATGAATTTTAGTGCTGAGTGTTGAGAGTGGCATCTATGAATCTAGGCAAATCTACTTTCTTTCTGGTAACCAAGGACTCTAGCTGTATTCCAGTCATCCTTTCTGCCCACATTCTTCTTGTCTATTGTAGCAGAAGTTTACCACTTGGATTTATCTTATACATCACTGCAAATCCACACACACACATGTATATAGACATACACACATACAAACATACATACATACATGCATACATGCATACATACTACATACTCACAGGTAAATTAAAATTTCAAGGACAATTTTAGTTTGTTAGATTTAAAAATGACTTTCATGTTTACCTGTACTTCATTAATGTTTTGTCATGAATCAAATGAATTTTTTGTCTATCTTGTTTCACATTAAGATTTATAGTTTCAACATAAATTAGGAATTGAAAGACTGTGTCCTGAAGGTCTTTATTGAACATTAAGTGTTAACTTCCAGATTCACAGGAATGTCCTGAGAGGAGGGGGTAGGTTTGAAAAGAACAAAGTAACAATCTTTGTTAGGAGGCATGCACCACAGCTGTGTTGCAATCTGCCCAAACAACCGGGCCTTATTACGTTAATACAGAAAAAAAAAAAAGATCCCGTGATGTGGGTATTTCCAGCATTCCTTCTTGTAAATAGAAACCACCCACAATGTATTGTACTTTTGAAATATGTAAATGTGGTGCAAGGTGATCACATACAGGGCTTGGAAAGTATCACCTAAGGGTGGGCAGGCTACAGTGTACAATGCAGTTTGGAGTTGTCTTTGTTTAAAAATAGTATGCTATTGCTTTTTGATAACACTCATAATGGAATTATTTTGCTTCCCCAGTGAGTTTCCGTTTGGAACAGGAAAAGTGCTAGATGATGATAACAGAAGGAAACAAAGCTCAGGCCGATTCTGGGGAGGAAAATGAGCTGCTAAGCTTATTGAATTGGTCTGTTGATCTTACGAAAATAAATAAATATGTAGAGAAGAACCTCTTTCAATAGAAATGCCACTTAACTTGATTTATAATGTGCAGCATTAATGGAACCGAATCATAAAAATATCATGTGTTAGCACTGCCCTGCATGTCCCGTGGCCTTCATTAGCTTACAGGAGCTTCCGTTGAAATCTGAAAATGCTAACAGAAAAATGACAGAAATCAGTTATGCTGTCCCGTTGGTTTTGCTTTATAATAATAATAATGATAAAAGTTTGGTTTAAGCATCCATTTATATGTAAAAAAAGTGAGGAGCACTCAGCTAGGCAGAAGAGTGGTGCCAAGACACAGCAGGCAATGTTTAAGAGAAAAAGCCCGGCTGTAAATGTGCACAATATTCCACATTATATACATGTCATTTCTGAGTAGTGTTGGAACGATGTGGTGTCAAATCTGTATGACAGATTGAGGTGAAAGCTGGGAAGAGAGAGCTTGTGAAAAACAGCCCCGACTGAGTGGTGCATCCTATAGGACTTATCCTGCAGGCTATAAGTAACCAACTTCATCACATGAAGGGAAGAGGAGAGCAGGGATAATTGTCTACTAATTTAACTAGCTCATTTGGTCATTGTATTATTTAAATTGTATTCAAGTGTAACAATGCCATCTAGTGATGGAATTCCAAACTGATCTTTTGGTAAGGTTAGAAGAAAAGTCTCTGGCTATACAGTGCTTTAAACTTATAATCCTGGGATATAATAATAGAGCACACTTGCAGTATAATTTTTAATTTTAGATAAATTATCCCCACAAGATGACAAGAAGAACAAAATGAAGCTTTGTTCATTTTTTTTTTGAGAAATCCATGCCCAGTAGAAAATGTTTGAGTTTCCGTCTTTCTAGGTTTCAAGCTAAAAGAATATCTACTATTGCTCATTCACTGGATCTTTATAAAAACCCACATGAGAGGTATACATTTTACTTAGTCTTTGCCTTCTCAAAAGCAGTCTTCATAAAATAATAGCTAACCAAACTATTATTACATACTTCTCTGTCTTCCCCTTCTCAGGATTTTATGCCTGGGGTAAAGCCAGCTCTTCTGCAGAATGGATGTCTGATTTCTTCATGGTCCTAATTCTTGTTTCTCTGTAGCACACAGTATTTATCTTGCCTTACTGCAAACACCTACAAGTACTTTTCCCGTTTGTTGGAAGAAATACAAATCTACTGTTGTGTGCACCACAACTGCAAATCTTGCCTGAAATTTAGGAAAAATATATAATAATAAAAACTAAAATGGAAGGTAAATGATTTCAGAACTCTCTTTGCTAGGAATGAACCTACAGGCTTGCACTGAAGAGACAACTTCTTTGGTTTTGGTTTCCTTCATAATGACCTAAGACAAAGTTGATCCTAACAAACTTCTCAACAATAAGCTACTGGATATCTTAAGTGTTTGTTAATTGAACTTGGATAAAAATTAGAGACAAAGAAATAGCTGAACCTGCTCAACGGAATACTCCTTGGGATGACATAGCATATCTTCTAATCCCCTTTCACTACATTTTAAAATACATTTTTGACCGATTATATAGAAGCTTAGTGTGAGTGTGTCTAATATTATCAGACAGCAGGAGGGGAGATACAAAGCAAGGTAGCATTCAAGATTCCCCTCCATTATCAAATTTGTTTCAGTTACCTTATAGCCAGTTTAATGTTGATGCAGAACAAAGACAAAAGACAAAATGTATGAAATAAAGATATATAGCATGTGCTATCTTCTTCTTTTCAACGACCAATAATTTTATTTTATTGCTTTCTTGAAGACAAAAAATTGGTCCATTTCAGTACCTCAGTTTCAGGGAATATTCCAAATGTTGTCAGCTGTTTAGTTCAGAAGCTTTTGAAACTAGAATGAGGTGCTGCCTGCTGCCATGGAAACCCACATATTTTTAGTTTATATGTCAAAAATTAAAATATTCATATATCAATACTAATAAACTGATACTAAGACTTCTCTTCCTTTCTGATGAATAAATTGAGGAATCAAATTCTATTTTCTCAATAAACTAAAGGTCATTGTGTATATGCGACATTATTTCTGGACCTTTAACAATTTATTACTTATTTTCTCACCAAAATAACTGCAGGACACAAAAATAAACAACATTTTTTATTCAAATATTATGAAAGGAAGTTACCTTTAATATGGATATCCTGGTGGTCTCTTTCATAATTGTCATCTGTTAAACATTCTGATCCTATCTATTATAGTAAAAGAGTGAGTGACACCTGGTTAAAATCACATGTGATAGACAGAGGACTACATGAAGTTCTATGCAAAAGTTTCAGAAGACAGCAAACAAAATAAACAATAGTAAATATGATGAGTATAAGCTCTACTTAGCCCTAGTGTGGAGAGAGAAGATATTATAAGCTCTACTAGCCCTAGTGTGGAGAGAGAAGATATTGGAAAATTATTGTCCTGGATCACAGTTAATAGACAAAGGCCAACTATTTAAAAAGGAGATAGGCTATGTGGCTCAAAAGGAGTTTGATGGGAAGTCTATCACAGTTTTGTAGTATGTTTTCTTTGAAAATATCCATAATCTGATTTTTATTGCTGAGGAAACATTGCATTAAGTCATTTGTATATGAAAATCTTGCATTTTAGATCCCAGTCTGTTCTTGTTCCATTTTTCATTCTTTCTGCTTGCTATCAATATTCCTTTCTCTTTTTCTTCTCTGCTGTATAACATACTGGTTTGATTTTATATTCTTGACAATCTTATTAGTAAGCTATCCTATTTTATAAATTTACTATATTTTTGTTAATAAAGACATAACATAATAGAGCCTTAAGAATTTTGTATATTTTACTTTCATAAAGGATTTTAATTTCCTTAGAAGAAAAATTAATCAAGGTAACATTAGATATATTGAAAACATGCCAGCTAATAAAGAAAAAGATTAACTTTTGAGAGAGATTCTAACTCTAAAGTAGAGGCTGAATTGAATCACCTGGTTCCTGTCCAGGGTTCCTGAACACTAGAGCTCTGTGCACATATGACCCAATCCAAGTATTATATTTTCTTATGTTTCATCGGAAAAATGTTTTTTGTATCAATACATGTGAATTTATTTTCATAAAATAAAAAATAATATACTTCCTAACAACGCATTATATATAATATTATATATTGTAAATATAATCAAATTCATACCTAAAGTTTTACAAAATCATTATGGAGAGAAAGAGAAGAGAGAGAGAGAGAGAGAGAGAGAGAGAGAGAGAGAGAGAGAGAGATTTTGCAGAACAAGAGCAAGCTTTTATCATGCTGCTTATTGATCCAGATTTTTAATCCCCAACAAAATTGAGCAGTTATTTCACCCTATTTTTTTCTATTGCTTATACAAACAGAATTCTGATCTAAACAAGTAAGACGAATTCAACAAAACCTTTTTCTCTCTACCTTTTTGGACAAACCATGTTTAGCATTGTGCTATTAATTTTTTTTACATTGATCTGAACTCCTATTTGACTGAGCCGATACTATTGATCACTTGCAGTTTTCTCGAGACTGATAGACCTGTACGCTCCAGACGTATTAACGACTGAAGTCAGAGGACTTCTCTACAGAGTGCAGCCTATACTTCTAAACCACTCAAGCATCAACAGGGAAAGGAACTATGCAATTAAAATACTCGGTGATTTTGTTGCTTGTTTGTTTGGTTTATTTGTAAGTGTATGGCAAGGTCAACTTTATTCTTGGCGGAGTTGCACTTAGAAAAGCCAGCACAAAAAGACAGGAAGTGCACTTGTTATTTATTTGAACTCAGGTAGTAACCTTGTCTTTTTCTCTACTACCTTGCGTCTAATCTTACAGTTACTTCAGTTGTAGATAAAAACTAACTGATACACAGGAAATGAGGAGTGCAGGAAAGGGATCACTTCACCAAGCTGGCAAATTTCTGGAATGAACGCTGGGTGTGGGTGGTGTGGTAAGCCATAAGGGAAGACAAATCCATTTGCATACAAGTCTTACAAGATGTGGGAGATACAAAGATCTGAATTTGTTGTCATAAAGTTTTCACATTATTTGAAAGAAAAGACATATTTAATGGTTCTCTAAAGTCCATCTTATTTTTGAATTCTTTTTTCCAAACCATGCAGGGTGTTGCCTTTCTTTTTCTTCCTACCTGGGCGTAGGAAAAAGTAATAGGGAGGAACTGCCCGCTTATTAATGACTGGCTCAATAAAACTGAGTTAAGCCTCTGTTGCAAAGCATTATTACCCCGACTCTTTCTCTAGCGTGTTTTAAGGTGAGCCTGCTTCACTTGGGTGGTGCCTTGACCTGGAGATTGACTGGCCCCATAGGAATTTTAGGTCTGTAGCCAGACCAGAGATTCTATTCTCTTGGCCTGGAGAATTTTCTTTCACCTGGGCCCTCGCTGCTCTAAAGGACTTGGCTTTAAGAATGGCAAAGATTTTTTGGTTGTTGTTGAAACACTTTTTTTTAAAGAAATACTAATATATATCCCCCAAAAGAGGATTTGTTGAAATAGCTAACAAAATTAATTGCATACGTGAACTACATTTGATCAAAAAAAAAAAAACTCCCTTTTGCTGACATGAACTCAAGATTCAATCATTGGCCAAGGACCTTCAGAGTCTTCCTAGATTTATGTTTAATAAATTAAATAAAGAATAATACAATGTGCAAAAGAATTTCTATAGTAAATCTTTTATTACTGACGTAATTGATATTAGTCAAATCTTTTGACATTTTCTTCTCAGTTTGTTTCTGTCATTTGTATCTTTAGAATAAAAGGCTTAAAATGGATTGAAGAGGACATTTCAATTTAATGACATTTGTATATTCAATTTCTAATTATTTCTTTGTATTCTGTTCCCTTAATCGGTTACCTAGTAGCCAAACCTTGAATGATAAGTGAAGAGTAATTTGTCAAATAACCGTGACACAGATGATTAAATGATATTGACACAAGAAACTCTTGAAACATTTAAACAGGTACTAGTATAGTTAAGACAATTCCAATAAACATTTTTAGTCCTAAACTTTATCTTAAGAGCTACTCTGATATAACAGTATGTCTCATCATCTCTTTCACTGACTCTGCTTCCTCCCTCTTCATTTTCTTAAAAAAATTACTTTAAAAATGTTTAGTAAGACAGATTTTGTCATATAATTTTTAAATGTTATATCTCACCAGAGACTTAAAAATAGAGTATGTATGTGCATTTGAAATTATCATGAATTTCACCTTGAAAAAAAATTAGACAACTCTAATTAGGTGTGTTATGTGAATTTAAATGCGCAGGTGTTTTAAGAAAATATATGTGAATGGACCACTAGTCGAACTCCAATAAATCCAGTCATAGCCTTAAAAATCAAACTCAAATTTTGTATGTTTCCTTGTTTTATTGTGCTAATGTGAGTTTAGCTGAAACATTGTTGGACGGGGGGGTGGGG
>LOEQ01004393.1:11071-38027 GCA_001685075.1 Bramus lutescens | reverse complement strand
GGTGTGCATGGCGTATTTTTTACACTTTGGTGCCATCTAGTGGGCCTAGAAATAATTATCTGTACATATAACTTGTATTACAGGACAGAGCCACAGTTAAAAGCATATTGAGAGGATGGTGAATTAAATGTATTTAATACACCACAGGGTAGAGTTTGGAACTGGAAACTACCATTCTATCTTGTGAATGGTCTTCTCTTAAAATTAGTGAGCTATTTTTTTAATGTGGGCCAAACTTTGCTCTGTCGTCTTACACTTGATATGAATAAAAAGTTTTGTTGTTGTTTTCTGTTTTTGTTTTTTAATCCTTTCATTAGTTAAAGTGTTCCTCTCAGACTTTGGCTTTGTAGCGAGGTGGAATCATCATGTCTCCCGGCAGAAGACAGAAAACACCCCGGAACACCTGTGCAGAAGCCCATGCAGCAGAAGGAAGTCTGCAAGAGTTCCTCTTGAGGTGAAGAGTAGCGATTGGTTCATTGTAGTGACAGAAAAGAAAGTTGGAGCAAGGTTACTGAGTTTGGGACATTATTTTTAATCTAACACCACCTTCAACGATCCTCGGACTCTCAGATGAAATCTGTTTTCCTCCTTAGTTCATGTTTTTCCTCTTTGAAGGTCACAGCATTTCTTTCAGCTGCTACAGGCTCTGGAGCAGAATGTGTGTTCCTGTAATTGCTTTAAACAGGTGAACATCAGTGCTCTAATCAAAACGAGCATTCCATCTAATCAGAATGCAGCTTGTTTTTGTTTTTTCTTCCAGGAGACCATGTAAGCATTTAACAAGCAACATCCTTAAGCTTGTAAAGGAATGGATAATTTAAAGTAGCTAATGGGAATGACAATGCAGCTTGTAGTGCTGGAAACCTAATTGTCAATACGAAAGCCCCTTGAAGCTTTGCCTGGGATAACTTCCCAAGCTGCTAAACTAACCTGCAGTGTTTCCCATTCCATCCCACCCACAACACAGCCATCTACCCTGATCATCGTTGCTCAGTCTTGTCAAGAGCACATGCAGATTTCAAAATGGCTAAACTGATTGGGGCGCCGTGAAACACTCTACCTGGTTTGTGCCTGTACAGATGGGCATACTTTGCTTTTTGGTGGGCGTCTTAGCGGGTTTTGGAGATGTGACTACTGAACCGGTCTGACTATTCGAAATTGTAATTCAGTCTCCTGAGCGAAAGAAGGTCATCCGAGTGAAGGAAAGTTTTTGAAAAATAAAAGGGCCTATATAAAACCGTGCCCCTCCTGATTTAATTTTAATGTCTTCTAAAGAGAAAACCTTCCAAGTTCAGAACAGTTTTAGGTTTGTGAAAAAAATGTAATGAGTGCCCAGATTCCGCTACTATTTTTTCAATCATTCGATCTCAGCACATGTATTGTAGTTAATATAGGGAAATTTTTTTTTTCTTGGTGAGAGATTTTTATCTGTGTGAGAGATCTGCCTTCCTTCACATAGTATCCATTTTCTATCTCAGGATAGGTGCATTGACACTTATCTTACGCAAATTTTGTTTTCATTGATTCAACTGTGAAAAGGAAACACTCCTTGCTATTAAAATTAAAATAATGATTGATGTTTTTAAACATTATTTTTACAGAAATATAAAAATCTCATTATAGGTTCTTTTATCCATCAACAGTATTTTTTATGGTAAGTTGTTTAGTTGGGTTTCCTATTTTTAGATTTTGTGTGTTGTTTTCAGGGTCTGATATCAACACATTTTATGTGAATTATAATCTGTGAATTCATTTTTTAGCAATATAATAAAATATTCAATCAATTCAAATTTATAGTAGCTTTCGTTTATATATTTTGATAAAGCTAAGTAAAAATTAGTTGGATTATTTCAGAAAGAAAACAACAGATGTCTTCAAAGATAAACCTGGCTATGGATGTAGCTTGGTGGTAGAAACTTCACGATAAAACATCTTGATATAATAATTTAGAGTCAGATTTCAAATGTATTAGCAAACTTTTTTGCCACTATGAAAATGAATCATGTGTATGTATCACAAACATTTTACACTATAGCATTTTATAAAATAAAAATACATCTACTCATTTCCTTTTCTAAATATCTAGTGTTGCCATTTATAGCATTGCTGTTTTTAATTCTTTGGAATTTCAACAAATTCTAACTCGTATATCTTAATTCTACATCAATATGCATTTATTTGCAACTTTATTGCATTATAGGTGAAAAATTAAGCAAATTTATTCTACCACCTTGTTTTTTCTTTCAAACAAAAGTTTTGTTTCCTTATTTGTTTCTTTTTTTTCTGAAAGTAAGCTCTTCAACGTCCACTTATAAATGCGAACATGGCCTTCTGTGTGATCTTCATGGTAGAAGCCAAAGAATTGTTCCTTTCTATTTCTCAATACCTGTTTCTTGACTCCAAACTCTTGAGAGTTTTCAGAGATAAAAGTACTTTAGGTTTCATGCTTACAGCATTTGTTATTCTCTTAAACCTTGGACAGGCCTTCAAAAACCTGTGGTTTTCAGTTGACATAACAATCAAAAATGAACAAAACACATTTGTTCAGCATTTAATCATTATTTGTAGTCGCAGTGAATAGTGTTTGGTTTGCAAAAAGATGAAGCACAGTGCTTGTCTGTAAATGTCTGTATTCAAGTAACAAGTTCAAATGATCATGAGCTCCAATAACAGTATGTATAGCCATTTCATATTCTTTTTAATGGTATGGCGCTTTTATTCCAAATCTTCTCACTTTACTTTGAGTTCCACATTCTCTTTCTCCAAGTCAGCAAAGGACTATCATTAAAAAAATAATAGTCACAAGTTGTCCAAAGATTTCAAAATGTAGCAAACTAAATTCTGACTCCAACTGCATTAGTTTCACATGCTATCTGTAACATGTGCTTTGTATTATATGCATATTCCAGATATTCTAGTAGCAAATTCTGAGAAGTAAGGGTATTGAAATATAAATACACAGGTATGTTAATGGTAGACTTAAAAATGGTTGTATGTTGTGTATTTTCATTCAGTTAAAAGCGTTTTAAATGACGAAAATTGAGGGAAAATGGCTGCATATCAATCATGAATTGCTCTAATTTTACACACATACAAAGGGAAAAAAGCAATATTTAGGGGACATTTGCAATAAACTAAGTGACCTGGGGAAACACCTCAATGAGAACAATAATTGTTTTTTAGGCACAAGGAGTACGGTCTGCTTGTGCCTGTAATTTCAGCATCAGGGCAGAAACAGGCAGATAGATCATAGACATGCACTGGCCAGCCCAGTATCACTAAGACAGCAAACGTCCAGTTCAGTAAGAGATGTTCTCTCAAGATCACAAGGCAGTAGCCTACAGAAGAAGTTTCCTGAAGTCCTTTTCTGGCCTCTGTTGTGCACGTGCCACAATTAAGGGCATGTACTCCATACAGACACATACCATACACATGTGCATGCACCAGGTAACTCACTAAATAAACATAAAATAGTCAGCAAGGGCTCCCCATTACAGAACTTCCCACCCAAACTAACAGGCAGAACAATCACTCCACACACATTAATGGAGTGTGCCTGAGCAACCGATGAACTGCGTTGAATAATGGAAAACATTGTAGAGCATGCCAGTATAAGATCTTTGAAAGGGGCAGTTCATGTGGTAAGAGCTGGATAAGGTCAGGGACAGTGACAAGAGCAATAGGAAAAAAAAATAATTCATTAAAGGTTCAGTGATTTTTCAAAAAGCATATATGTAAAAAGTTTCTTCCAGTTAAATAACGGAAGCACAGAAGTCTGGAGCACTGAGCTGACGTCGACCACTGCCGTTGGCCCTGTTACAGAAAAGCAATATTTTGGCAGGAAATGCTTCTTCAGTAAAGCAAAGCCCATCAGTTTCAGCGAAACATTTCTGTTAATAGCTTGTCAGAGGAAAACGGTGTGGATGTTAGGTATCCATGCCAACACGTGCCAGCTTCTCACTTAGAATATTTTGCCAAGATATAGAGTGATTTCAAGCTTCCATAGCAAAGGAGGATGGACTGAAACAACGATTCAAAACTTTCAACGGACACAGTTTTATTTAAATTGTAAATTTAGAACCATTCATATTATCTTATCTGTGACATTTTTTTTCTGTCACTTTTCAGAAACATGCAGTGGGCTCATTCATTTAATGGAAGCTATCGTATTTTCTTTTCAATGGATTCATATTGAGCTTGGCAGTAGGATGTAACATGGGCAACTTGTGCTAATGAGAATATGGTGCCTTTTAGAAAGTAAGATATTTTACTGCCATCTGCTGGCATTGGTCTATAGTAACTCTACAAATCGAAATCAATTGGGAATCTGTATATTATGTGCATTCCAGATCTATTCACAGCACAAGTCAGACAACTGTCCATAAATATGGATGCTCTGTGTAAATGGAGACTACTCATTTATTTCCTGGCTGCCCAGACACGAATAATCACAGAGAACCTATATTAATTGTAATACTGTTTGGCCAATAGCTTAGGTATATTCTTAGCTAACTCTTACATCTTAAATTAGCCCATTTCTCTCAATTTGTGTATTGCTATAGGCTGTGGTTTACTAGCTCCTAGCATCTTTCTCCTTTGACAGCTGCATGGCATCTCCTTGACTCCGCCCACTCTCTCTCTCTATATCTCTTCCATCCTGACTATATTCTACCCTGCCATAAGCCAAAACAATTTTATTCACTGACCAATAAAGACAACATATATACAGACGGACATTCAATATAATCTTCCCTTTTCTGTCTAATTAAAAAGGAAGGTTTTAACTTTTGCATAGTAAAATTATATATAACAAAACAGGTATCAAACAAGAATTGTACTTATAATATTTGGTTTATTTACATTTGTCAAATTAAGAAAAATACTTTATCTTCTATCCTATCTTTGTGAGTCTAAAATTTTATAACCAATTTATCTTTTATCAAAACTAAACTATAACTATTTGTCTTCAACTCTTCAAAGACATCAAAAAGATATTATATTACCTAAGTAAATAGAAAGTGCATTGTAAGCAACTTCCAAAGTTCTTGAATTGACAAAGTTTTCTGCCTGGACAGTCACCCAAAGTTCTTCTGTAACACTGGGACATTTATCTTCACACAACAAGCTCATGGTATCAGGCTGTCTTTTCCATGGAGCAGAAAATTTTAAAGACTGTTTAGCAGTCACTTTCTTTGTATCCTGCAGAATGTGTGACAGATTCTTTCATGATGTAGGAACCTTGAAGGACTGTCTCACCTTCTTTAGGCAAGTTCAGCAGTCAGTTTTCTGTAAGTCTGCATGCCCAGTTCATACAGCATGCCATCAAGCAGTCTAGGCAAGAGGAGTTTCTTGCCCAAATGGCTAGCCTTATCACATTGAAGGCAAATTCCAAAATGAGTTTCTTCAGTGCCTATCAAACTCTCTGAAGTAACTGATACTGCCAGAAGAAGACATGTCTCACTCTTGAGAAAAGTCTAAGTTCTTAAAATATTTTAAGTGCCATATTCCATAGGTCTTTGAAATGTTGAAGATTATCTATCTAACTGAAATATATCTCTATATATCTAGAAAACCTAATTAACATGAGTATGAGTTTGACTATTATAAAAGGCTATCTATGAATCTATAATTTTTAATTATACATTACATTTTAAATTATACCTTAAATAAGAATGGAAATATACACATACACAGTGTAGTAAATCGACCTTAAATTTATGCCAATAGACCAAAGTCCATGCCAATGTGAAGCATTCGTCTCTATATATCATATCCCCCTTTAAATGAAAGCAAACATTTTTAAACAATCATTTTTGGAATTTAGCCTCTGTTTTCTACAAATTCCTTCATGCTGTTTGTTGGGAGAAATATTTTTAGGGTTCATGGAATCCTTTCAGGGGGTCTTATTTCATCAAATCAAATTAGTCTGGAAGGAATCCACAGAGTCTCATCTTCTGTGAAAACAAAAACAGAACCTGTTTTCCAAAGCAACATATCCTTAGACTCAAATTTGAAGTCAAGATACCTTTATGTTGGTTTAGCTTAGCAGCCTGTACAATGAAATGTCTCTCTGCAGACAAAAAATTCAAAGAAAACACAATAATATGTATTATCCAGACTCTTTGTGGATATTCACTTTTATGTGGCTTTTTTTACTCCTTTAGTCTATGTCTGTCTGTACTCTTTTATATTTTTTAATAACTGTCTATATTCTTTTTCTTCTCTCTACCAAGCCTACATACATTTTTAAAAACCACTATAACGTATTCAGAGGTTTATTTTTTTCTGAAGCTGCCTTTATTGCACATCTCTAATCATTTTCTGATCAGGAATGCAATTTTTTAAACTTTTTTGAATAGTAAGCAGGCATAGGTAGGACCAACTCTGCAGCCTTGCCTGTTGACTCCGCCCAGTCCAACATGGTGGAGGTATGTTCATCCCCTCTGCTAGCTATACTCATTGCCCCAGCTCCAGGGATACAGTGGGTCTATGTTGCCATCAAGCAACTAATAGTAAGTGCTCACAAATCCCATTTAAATGCTCGATAGCTAGACCTTCCAAAAGACCCATAGCTGAATTTGTGCTGCCAACATAAACCAGGAATATGGCTCTTAAAGAATATGTTGCCACCAGCAAACATAGCCCATCCAAAATATGCAGCCACCAAGAAGTTGTGCTTGGCTCCTGTTTTTTCGGCTCTAGAAGCCCCTCCCCCTTTATATTTATTTTTTCTTGTTTGTTTAGTTGGTTTTTTTTAAGCTTTATTAGGTCCTGTGTGAATCCATGCCCCAGACAGTGGGTGCCATTCCATAAAGGAAGATTGCTTGTTTGTTTCCTGGCTGCTCAGACACAAATAATCACACAGAAGCTATATTAATTGCAACACTGTTTGGCCAATAGCTTATGTGTATTACTAGCTAACTTGTACATCTTAAATTAACCAATTTCTATTAACCTATATATCGCCATGGGGTTGTGGCTTACTGGTTCCCAGCAGCTTTCTCCTTAGAAAGCTACATGGCTTCTCCTTGATTCTGCCTACTCTCTCTCTTTATTTCTTTCAGGCTGGGTATATTCTGCCCTGCATTAGGTCAAAGCAGATGTATTCATTAACCAATAAAATAACACATATACAGAATGACATCTCACATCACTCTGAACCAGTCTTATATTTCCATACCAAAAGGAAGGAGGCACTGTCCCCTAATCAATGCATTCCTATATTTTGCACAGCTAGTGACATGCAACCCCACGAACTTGGAGTAGGCTTAATTCTACTCAAAAATTATGTCTTTCCTTGATACTATTAGAGTTAGATGTTGACTCCTGCTGCTTTCAGTTATGGCTAGGCAACAGAGCCACATGTAGTAATGAGTGTGAGACAAAAGTTTATGTAGGTGACTCATGCAGCCCAGGTAAAAAGCAAAGTTAAACAAAGACAGCGGATTGCTATTAGAACAGCTATTCAGTTCCTTGTTACAGTGAACACATTTGATAGTTTCTGGATTTCCCCTGCAGCTGGAAAGGATCAGTGCCTACATCTGAATATTGTTACATCAAAAATGTAGCAAATCTTTACTCTGATCCATTCACTGAATGAAATAGTAGACTAAGCTACCAGAGGGCCTTTTCTTAGTGCACTGTCTTCAAGTCTTGCTTCAGTCTTATCCTTGGGTGACTCACCATTGCTTAATTGTTATTTCTAGTTTGTGACTCCTTTTAGTTTAGCCATAAACAGTTGCTCCAGATAACACATTCTAGAAATTTTTACCCCCTGGGGAAAATCTGGGCAGGTATTATATCAAGCCTTTCCAGTGCAACATGCAAGGTCTCCTCTTTATGAGATCACCTAGAGGAAGATCAGTCCTATGCTATTGCCATTAGAATGTTAGTACATGTAGGAGTAGAGGACTCTTTGAGCATTGGTGGGAAGAGCACTGTTAGCAAGTCCTGGAGAGCCAAAATGGCTAAATCCTCTTTCCTAAGCAGGACTTCTCCACGAACTCCAGAGGCGTGGGTCAGTCAAGGAAACTCATCTTATATATCTTCAGGAGAATGGATCCAGAGATGGACACTGACAACAGAGTTCTGAGTTTCTGTAAGACTAGGCAGCGACTCCAGGCTCCAGAACCAGAAACATCTATTTTAATTTCAATTGAATTTACAGAATTTAAGAAAAAATTAAGCAGTTGAAAAATATCAAAATTATATTTGAATGTGTAAGTAGAAATAACCCTGCACGTTTCCATTATATATTAATGTGTGTGTGTCATATGATCAATATATTGTTATCACATTTATATTACCTGGAAATGTAACTCTAGATAGAATTTCTACTTCTACACTAAAAAAAAATAAGAAACTCATTTGTTGCTCTTCTGAGCAATATTTATTGCTTAATAAGCAAAAGCTTTAGCCATCAGAATCAAAGGAGGAAGGAAGCTCACTGATTATTTATTCTTAGTTTCTTCCCTGATCTTCCGCAACTACTCACCCTGTCAAATTCACAAACTTCTTTTCTTTCTCCCATTAAAAAAACAGTTAACTAAAAGAAAGCAAACAAATCAGAATAGGACAAAACAAAATGGAAAAAGAGAGCCAAAGAAGGAGCACAAGAAACACATGCAGAGATACAACACACACACAATCACAGAGAAATCCCACAAAATCAGAAAACCTAAAAGGTAAGCTCCAAAATTACCATTAAGTTAGTTTTGGCTCACCTGGTGAGACTCTGCTGGAGAGCACTAATTATTCATTTCTGAGAGGTCATCAGCTGAATTAGCACCTGGTTTAGGAATGGGGGCTTATGGTCTATTTCTTTGCTCAGTACTGGGACAACATCTAATTTAGACGTGTTCTGGCTCCATTCATATTACCATAATCTCTGTAAATTGTATTTGTATAGGTACTGCTGTATTTAGAAAGCTTCATTTTCTTTGTGTCCTGCATCTCCTCTGGCTTTTACAATCTTTCCAGATCTTTTTCTAAAGAGTTCCATGATTCATGAGGGGAAGGATGTGAGAGAAACCAGAGGGAACTTCTCTGATGATGGCTGAGCCAGATTAATAATATACTAATATAGGTGTAGCAGAATGTTACCAAGAACCATTTTATCGCTTCATCTTCCTTAGATGAAGAGCAGTAATGGATTTTCCTTAAGTCCATGGCCTATCCGGTCTCAGGTTTTGTGCAGTGTCAGGATGGGTTCTCACTCATGTAATAGGCATTAAATCCAATCAGATAATAGTTGGGCCTCCATATCTTTTTTCCACGATTGCACCAGTATGTCACGAAGCGCTGTCGATTGAAGTGTGGATAGCTGAGCTAGTGCTTACCTGTCTCCTGGAGTGGTGTGCAGAGTAACTTCCAGTTCCAGGAACATTAGTCTGTAGGGTCAAAGGCTATATTAGGCACTAGCTTGATGGTTCTGTCCTCAATGAGCTATGAAGCTGTTGTCTTTAGCAGTAGGGTGTTACCATAAGTTTGTGAAGAGGAACCAATGCCCTTGGCAATACCCTAGATTATTTGGAAATTTCCATGGGGCCCCTTTGGCCATAATTCAATTATATGCAACCCATTTCTGATATCGGAGGTTTCATTTGGTAAGGAGAGATGTGTGGTTGTGGATTTGTTCCTCATTATTTGATGGTTCCATTTAGATTTCTTTGATATGTTTTTTTTTAAATAAGCTTCTACTGTAGTAGGTTTCCATACGGCTCCCCAATCGCCCTCAGTTTTAGCTGTTCCTCCTGATTCCTTTTTTATTTACTCTCCACTTAATCTCCCCACTACAGTCTCCATGCATCCAAACCATATACCCATATATTCTCTTCACCCTTCCTCATGAACGATCCTTCCCTGACCCCTCGTCCCTTATTCTGTACCTAACCTCCATGGTTCTTTGGATTGTAGCCTGCCTATTGAAGACTTAAAAACTGACATCTACATATAAGTGAATAGATAACATATTTTTTTGAGTCTGGGTTACTTCATTCAAAATGATTTTTTTAGCTCCATCCATTTACCTGTGAATTTCATGTTTTCTTTTTTTTTTAAAAGAGCTAAGCAATAATCCATTGTGCAAATGTACCACACTTTCTTTATCCATTCATATCTTAATGGACATCTAGGGCAATTTCCAGTTTCTAACTACTATGAATACAGTTCTTAAGAAAATTTCCTTTTTCTATCTTCTCTTTATTATTTTCATCAACAGGAAATATTAATACATATCAGTGTGATTTTTCCACACACACATCCAAAATGGAGTGATGAAATTCTATACAAGATTATTTTGATGAGAGAAGATTGGCAAGGCATGATATGAGGAAGGAAAATAAACTATCAAAAAGAGAATTGAGTGAGGCGCATGATATACTACTGACAGAGTTGGAAGGTTAAAATAATAAACAATTTATACAAGCTTGATCTATTCCAAACTGGAAAAAGACTTGCTAATATTTCCACCATATATGTGTATCAGACACATCATTAAATTGAAGCAACAGCTAGAACTCCATTTTTCTATTCCTTCTATTTCATGTTTAATTTAATCATTGTTATATTTTCATATTCAATTTTGAAACTCACTTATCATAGCTATAAGATTAATATTTTACTTTTAAGGAGGTAAAATTCATAGGGAACCAAGAATTATTAATTAAAAGTAGACTCAGGACTCAATTTTTTTATAAGAAGATATATTACTTTCCCTTTTAATTAAATATAGAATATCTCCTCATATGATGCAATCTGAATGCAGTTTGTCTTCCTTCTACTCCTTCCGGTTCCTTATCACCTCCTTTCCAATCCAGATCCATTCCCTCTCCTTTTATCATTAGAAAAGGATAGACATCTAAGAGATAACCACAAACTTAGCAAAATAAAAATAATAAGATAAAATGAAAACAATCATAGCAAAGTTGTACAACAACAACAACAACAACAACGAAAAGAACCCTGGGAGGAGGCACACACATCAGAGACCCACTAGTTTCCACATTCAGGGGAACTTAATATTTTTAAATGAAAAGAAAATTTTGCTTAACATTGCCAAAAATGTCTAAAACCTTTATTATTCTATGTAGTAAGGTTTTATCTGTAGGAGTATATAACTATACAAGAATACATATTGTACAGTCCATATATTTACATTGCTATAAATTAGAGGAAAATCTTATTCTTTAATACTGAAACATCTCTGTCACACTCTTGTATTTTCTGAGTACTGAAATAAATCTTTTTTGCTGTTGTTTTTGTTTTCTTTTTCAAGACAGGGTTTCTCTGTGTAACAGTCCTAGATGTCCTGGAACTTGCTCTGTAGACCAGCCTGGCCTCGAACTCACAGAGATCTGCTTGCTTCTGCCTCCTGAGCACTGGAATTAAAGGTATGTGCCACACCGCTCTACTTGGAAATAAATCTTTAGTAGCAAGGTAGCCACAATTAGCAAATACCAAGTAACTTGGACTTTTAGGCTTATTTTTAAGAGTAGAAAGGATTAGTTGGAGTTCTGGTGGAAACAGAGGGAAATATGTGAGACTCAGTAAGTTTTGAAGAAATGATAAAAAATAAACGGAGTAGGTGTTTGTAAATGGAGATGCACAAATCTAAACACGCCTTCATTTTTCTTTTCTCAATAAAACAGATGTTTTCCTGATAACACTCTAGAAAGTATCATGTACTTGAACATGAAATACAGTCCAGGATATTTTATTTTTACTAGGAGTCAAGATTAACCAGGGGAAATTATATTTAGAAAATCACGGTCAGTTTTCTATCAGCCATCCTTCTATATTTGGAATGATTTCTACAATGAACTATCTAAAGGAAAGAATGACTCATGGTTGCACATGAAATGCAAAAAAAAAAAAAACAAAGCAAAAACAGCAACAACAACAAAAAGACACAGTTCTTTATTTAGAGAGACTTGATCTGTCCAGTCTTTTCCCCAACTGGCTAAAATGTGTCGCAAGCAGAGATATAAAGTGTACTTTCAAATTACCAACTCTGAAACTTTCTGCTCATGAGACAATAGGTTTGATGTAAACATATTAAACAGAACCAAATTTGATCTTCGCTCATGTTTTTGGAGTAACTGTCTATGACGTGCCTGTGATGTGGCAGAGCACTGTGCTGGAAAGGGCTGTGATGAGAAAGCTTCTCATTCACGACAGTAGGGGAATAAGACATAGGTAGTGGTGTGCAAAGGGACAATTCCTGAGGGCAGACCCAAGGACTTCCTCTCTTCCTTTACCTTATATCTCCTGAATTTCTTCTACCTCCCAACAGACCTTCAAAGTCTCCTCCCAGTGGATTAACTCACTATAAAGGCCACAGCCTTTATAATACAGTCCTTGCCCCAAAGCCTGTTGGCTGGCTATAAAGCACAGTGATTTTGGAAACCTTTTATATTCACCTCATAGCATCAATGTATTGTGATTACAAATTACTTAACATTCAATCATTTCTGCTTTGTTTTTGTCTTTGACCAATCTCAACTTACAGCATTTTTAAAGTAAACCCTTTTAACTCACTCCCAGTAAGTCAAAGAAGGGAATTTATAGCTTAGGAAACATAGTTAAATTAGATTCTATGAGTGAAAAAAGAGGCACTCATTACAGATGATGCAAAGTGTATTGAAAGGTCCTATAGACTTTTCACAGGTGGGTAAATAAGTGAGAAATGCACTGTCTGAATCATTTCTGGCATTAATTCTGTGAGTTGTTTCCATTACACTATTAAAATGCTTGATATGCTAACACTTTAAGTGTCTCAAATGTGCATTTAATTTAGATTTAATAACACAAGTTTTGCTTATGAAAACTAAGTCAATTATTGAAAGCATTTCTCAAGGTTTAGCAATTATTTAAGAGCTGCATTTACTATAAAGTAATTAGCTCAAATGGCATGTTCATGAAAACAGATTTAGAACAACTTTACATATTGGTATGGAAGGAAATATTTAACATTAATATAACTAAAATACTCAAACTGATCTGACAGGTATTTAACTTCTAAGAAAAACCCACACATTTGTTTTCAAGGGGATTTCCTCCTTCCCTGCATCTCTATCTCCCTCCTCTTTTCTTTGGCCTATTGTTTTTCTGTGCTGAAGATTGTTGAATCTAGGACCTCTACTAGATTCTTTGATCTACTAGGAAGAAATCAATCTCCTGCATTTTTCTTTCCTTTTTTGTCTTCTTTATTTTTATCAAGGCGGAGACTTTCTATGTTGCTGAGTCTGGGTTCAAAGTTGCCATAATCCTTCTCTCTTCAACTCCATTGAGTGCTTGAGATTAGAGGAATGTGTTGTGTTGCAAAACTTCTTCCGGGGAAACACAACAACTATCTTCTCACCTAATATAGGAAACCCATGACAGACCAAAATACAATACCACCTAACCCAAATTGATTAACCAATGAGCTTTATGGGGGTTGCTTACAGGAATATGGATGAGGGGTTGCTTACAGGAGCAGAAACGACTCAAAGACAGCTACATCACCAAGGCTAACCACAACATGGGTGACAATTCACGAAACTGGGAAGGAGGAGCACACTGTACACCCTGTTCACACCTCCACAGGTTGGAGAGTGTCCTATTCAGATGTCTCAGTTGTTCTAAACCTTTTCCAGGAGTCTCAACTGGTTTCTCCTTCTTCCAGGCAGTTGATCTGGTCTCAAGTGTTTCTTTGCAGTGTGACTTATCTGAGAGTCTTTTTCAGAGCTCAGTTTCATCATCTGAGGGATATTCCCAGGTTTTATTGCTCACTCTGTCACGGAGGAGCCTAGTGCATCTGATCGGATTTTAGGGACATCCTAAACCTGTTTTGAGTTGAGTTTCCCAAAATGCCAGCTCAAGTACCATGGAAAAGTCCTGATCTCAATGCTCGGAGCCCCGCAAACAGACTAAGCTGTACAATTGGCACACATATGCAGAGGGAGGAACTTGGTCCTGAGTCAACCTGATGTACCATGCTTTATTGACTTCCATGGGAGGACTGCCCATTTCTGAATGGAGGAGAAATGGATGGGGCGGGAGGGAGGTGAGGAAAGAGACTGGGAGGAGAAAAGGGAGAGGAAACTGGTCAGCATGTACAATAAAGGAAAATAATGATGATAATGATAATAATAATAGTCCAGGATGTAGGGGAGAGGGCCTTGGACTTCCCACAGGGCAGGGTTCCCTGCCCTCTCTTAAGGAGGGGGGAGGGAGGAGGGTGAGTAGGGGAGCGGGAGGGGAATGGGAGGAGGGGAGGAAGTGCAAATTTTGAATGGAAAAAATAAAAAAATAAAAATTAAAAAAAAGAGGAGATGAGAGTTCATGTCTTAAAGGTAGATTCACACTAATGTATGGCTTTGTATTTCCTTAGGATAATGGAAAATGTCCTTTATTTTAATTTTTCTAATCAATCTCAGTTTTGTTTATGAAAATTTTTCCAAGATTTAAAAAAATAATAACAATAATGAAGAGTTTCCATGAAAAAAGGAATGTTTCAATGTCAGAGGAAACTTATATAACAGCACATATCACAACCCCAAGTGAAACAATAAATTTTATATGGAGATATTGAAGAAAACATTAATCATTGAAGTAGATGAGGATGTTTTTGTTTGGGACAAATTAAAAAAACTCACATATTCAGAAGTTGATAAATCAGAACCTATTTAAATCAATAGACTTTTATATTTATAAGACAAAACTGAAGAAATGAATTTAATTTTGAAATGTTAACTATTGATTTGATATGATTAGAATGATTTGCAGTGTAAGTAGAGATCAAGAAATATATATTTATAATGCAAAGAATGATTGTAAGTCAACACTAGAAAATGGGCCGTGTGAACAAGAAATTTAAATCTCTTTCTTAAGAAATTTTATATTCTGATTTGTGTGTGTGTGTGTGTGTGTGCGTGTGTATGTGTGTGTTTATTTAGCTTGGTGACTTTACCTACATATATGAAAGATAATGTCAGAAGGTACTATGCAAATGTCAAGTTAAAATAGCAGAATATCTCTCTTAACTAAAAAGAGTGACTTTAAATAAAAGTTTTAACATTAAGTGTTAGGAACCGTTTCAATATCATATAATGCAGTATTTATTCTATTGGTTTACACACTTGTGATTAAAAATTCTCAGGGATAGATTTGTGTATGTGTACATGCATTTTTTTCTCCTTGCTAAAACAGAGATGAATAACTTCACAGCTTCATTCTTTGAATTGACTTTACTTATCCTTCTTCTAATTGGCCAACTGAAAAACTTCTTAAAGTACTGACTCTATGTAAGTGTACTTGCAATATGAAACCCTTTATTGTTCAGCCCCAGGCATTGTCTTATTTCCCCTAAGGCACTCTTTCGGTCAAAACTCCAGGATATATGCTGTAGAAGAAAGAACAAAACACAACAGCTCACTCTTTGAGAAGAGCTTTGCTGATGCACCTGAGGGCAATGAACCCTTAATTCATGTTGCCAATGCAACGTGTGGCTGATTCTTTTTCATGGTTTAGTTTTCAATATTTTAAGAGTACACTTCTTACTAACGTTAATACACCATCTGACTCTTGTTCTTTGGTTTCAAGTAACAGTTAATGATCAGGTTTGATAAAGTGTCAAATGGAGCAACTTCTTTGAATAGTATAAAAAAAGGCAAAAATGTTAAATGCAACCTTGGAACCAGACAATATGATAACACTTTTGTTCAGTCCTCATGAATTAAGACTGATGGGGATAGATAACAGCACACTGGCAGATCAATGATCCCATGCCAGGTAACTGACATGGTATTGATCCACTATAACAGATAAATTAGGAATATTTTTTTCTAGAAATTAGCAGTGATTTTATAGCAACTCTTTTTTTCATATTTTCATAGAGCATAGGCTGGTGATTACATGGAGACATTACATTATCTACACATTATTTCTTTTATTTCAATTAAGTAAATTAATTGATTTTATTTAATTTTATGTGCGAGAGAGCAAGGTGGGGATTTGGTCTTACTGTCTAGCTCTGACTGTCCTCATTCTTTTACTCAATAGTCCCATCTATCTGTGATAGTAAGGTTGATTTCTTGAACATAGAAAATAGATAAATTTTGCCTTTGAATCCAAGCTGGAAGTCTAGGTCTTGGGTCTGGGAAAACTAAAACCATTAATATTTAAAATTAAAATAAAAGCACAATATTGATTCCTATAATTTTATTGATTTTGTAGTAATTTGTGCTTTTTTGTTCCTCATTTGCTTAATGACTGCTCTAGTGTGATTTTATTGTTTCCTATAGCCTCGTAGACGTATTTATCATATTTATCATTCTCTTCAGTAACTATGAATTTCTTCATAACATTTTTAAATCAAGAATAGTTTTGATTTTTCTCCTTCATTATAGTGATAGTTTTACAAGGTATAGTAGTGTGGTTTAGTTGATTTTTATCATTCAGAAGGTAAAAAATACTATTTTAAGCCATACTGGTTTTTAAAAAAATGTGTGTGTTTATGTATGAGTATGTGGACCTGTATTTGAGAACATTAGCGAACAACTTCGGGTGTCTTTCTCAAGAAACTCTTCACTTTATTTTGATAAAGAGTCTATCTATGTCCCATAACCGTTCAATTATCCTAGATTGATTAGTCAGATAGCTATAGAGATATCTGTTTTTGTATCTATAGTCCTGAAAATACTGACGCACATACTATTGTACCTAACATTTTACCTTTAAATTCATATCCTCCTGAAATTTATTAATGACCACATTCCCTTTTCCCTTCCAGCTTTTTAAGCTGAGAAAGTTAATATTTTTTTACATTTTTGTTTTTGCTTTGTTGTTGCTGGCAGTAGAGTTTCATTATTTGTTTCCCCATTGTTTTACTTCTTTTGGAAAATTGTTTTCTTTGTTTTCCTCTTATTAAAAATATATTTTTTCCTTGCATGATACCTCCTAATTAGATTTTCCCTTCTCCAACTCCTTCTAGATCCTCGCTATCTCCTCTCCCATTCAAATCTACCCCCTTTCTGTCTTTCATTAGAAAATAAACAGGTTTCTAAAGAGTAAGAATAAAATAAAATAAACAAAATCAACACATCTGAATAGGACAAAGCAAAAAGACAAAAGAAAAAGAATCCAAGAAAATTGTGAAAAACAGATATAGGCACAGAGACCCTCTTGTTTATTCTCTTAGGAATTGCAAATATCATTTAACTGGAATTTAGTGTTTACACAAAGCACTGGTAGGGTAAAAAAAACAGAAGGAAAAATAGATAAATACAATAAATAAGTTACAAATTAAAGAAGAAAGAAAAACTCCAACACAACATTATGAGACAAGGAGTTTGTTTTCTGTTGGTCACCTACTGATGGACATGCAACTTGCCTTTAAAAGTAGTCTATTTCCCCAGTGAGACTCTGTTAGAGAAAACTAAATTTTAATTTGCAAGTGGTTATCAATTGGAGGTTGTTTCTGGTTAGGGATGGTGTGGGGCTCCTCTTTTCCTCTTGGCCTGTTGTGTTTACCTCTGACAGCTCTAGAACCCCATCTTGTGCAGACCCATGTGATCCCTGTGCATGTATCCACAGTCCCTTTGAGTTCATATGTTTGTTGATCCCATTCATTCAGAAGGTCTTATTTTCTCGGTGTTCTACATACCCTCTTGATTTTACACTCTTCTCTTTCTGCCTCTTACAGAGTTTCCTGAGCTCTTCGTAGAGGGATTTGAAAAAGAAATTCTGTTTAGGGCTGAATATCCCGAGAACTCCAGTTTTCTTTATTCCCGTCTGTTGCAGGAGGAAACTTGTCTGGCGATGGCTGAACAATGAATGTACTGATCTGTGAGTATAGCAGAATATCTTTAGGAGTCATTTTACTGCTGTGTGTTAATTTGTTTTCATTTTTTTGTAGAATAGAAATATTTGGTTCTACCTTAGGTCCCTGTTCTATCTTGTCTTAGGTTCGATCTCATGATGATCTTCCTGGTTCCAGAAGCCTGTTTTCCCCTTAAGAGGTCCTTTCGCAAGATTAAGGCTAGTGCTGTCAATGACAAATCCTTAAATAATTGACTAACAATACCAGTTACACTTCTCGGAATTCCTTCAGAGGTTGGATATAAATGTTATTTGTTACTTTGAGCTGTCCTTCATGGAACTGGGTCTAATCTGTTGACATACTATATCATAATGGGAAAGGGGTGGCCAGGAACAATAAAAGCTCCATTATGACTTCTGAACTATGAACCAGCTGGTCACATTGTATCAGCAATTAGGAAACATAAAAATGAAGATTGCCTATTTAGATGCTTCCTCCTTTTCATTAAGTCTCAGATCCCAGCCCATACAATAGTTCAGTAACATGATGTGGTGGTTTGATTAAAAAATATGTTCTGGTAGCTCCATGGGTGGTAGCACTATTAGGAGGTGTGACCTTGTTGGAGTTGGTGCAGCCTTGTTGGAGGAAGTGGTCGCTTGGGGGATGTGAGGGGTGGGAAGTGAGGGCTCAGATGCTCAAGCCACATCCAGTGTGGCATTTCCTGATGTTCTACAACTTCTACATCTAGATGTAGAACTCACAGCTATTGCTCCAACACCATGTCTGCCAGCATGCTGCCATGCTCTCACCATGACAATAAAGAACTAAACCTCTGCAACTATAAGATAACCCAAATTAAATGTTTTCCTAAGACACGTTGAATGATGCCACAAACACAGAACATTAAGAAATATTTATAGCAATATCTGTCTGTTGTCGAAACTCCTTCAGCCAATAGCCTTTAAGATACCAGCCAACTTTAGGCATGATCTCATGTACTATAAGTACAGACAAAAAGTGTGTACCCCTTTTCTGCTGGATTTGATTCCAGTTCTCAGTGCATGCAGAAGACTGTGGATTGCTACCCTTATGTTAAGTTCATCCACAAATAAATAACATTTTGTTATTCTCCATTCTGGGCTATTTTGGAAGTCTTTGGTACAACTGCAAATTGGCGCCCATGTGGCCTGAGTCCACACCACTGCCCAGGTCATGGCAGATCTACAACAGCCTCCTCCCACCCCAAACAGCTGAGCTACCCCTCCAGTGCATCTGCACATGACTTGGTTCAGTTGGCCTGCTGCGTGACTTAGCAGTTTCCCACCAGCTTGTGGTTCGGTTTAACTGTGCAGTGCTATTATGTGGCTGAGTTACCCACTGTCACCTGTGCCTTCTTGCCATAACTTTTCCATGGCTTCTCTTTCTCTGCCCTCTGGCCCATGTGGCACACTGCCACTACCCAAGCCAGGATCTGATTCTGAAGTCCAGCTGCTGCCAGGTCTGCTCTGATCAGGCCGAGCTCTGAACCCAGGAGCTCTAACCCAGCACCTGAAACACATGCTTGCATTCCCAGTTTGGATCCATGAGTGTCACTGGCCTAAGCTTTGGCCAATAACCTTGCAGCTTGCGACTGCCTGCAAGCTCTGGGTTCCTAGACCTTCTCTATGTGCTGCTAAATTTGTTAACAATTCTGCTAAGTCTCAGGTAATTCAGTAATGATCTAGGACCTGCCTTACTGCCACAACAGCTACCTGTTAGCCAATCAAGATTGTTACACCTACAACAAATTTCTGAAAATTGTAACAGAGATAAGTTAATTTGATAAATAAACAAACAAACAAACAAACAAACAAATAAATAAATAAATAAATAAATAAATAAATAAATGTGAAAATTGTAAACCAACCCCAAGATAATGGCAGGCAATATCACTGTCCAGAAATTTAACAACCTTTTTGTTTCTACTATGGATGAATTTCTGCAAGAGATATATGACCTACCTGGTCCATATATTTTTGTGGTCAAAGGTATGAAGAGATATAGAAACACCAAATGTTTTAATTGTGGTAGAATAGGCAATCTAAAAAGGGATTGTCTCTTTGGGGATTATAAATTATTCATCAAAAAATACAAAGAGGAGATTCTATCAAATATCTATGTTATAAAATAGGTTTACAGAAAATAAGGACATAAAAAGCACTAATTAGGAGAGATCAACTATAGACTCTTAATGACTTCCAAAGATTACTGTGAGACATTTTCAATCTACTGCTCACTTTTGGGATAATACCTGACCAAATAGTTCCCTTAAACAAAACCTTAGTTGGTGACAAAGACTTAAATAGATGATTGATAGATAGATAGATAGATAGATAGATAGATAGATAGATGGATAGATGATAGACAAATAGACAGACAGATGATAGACAGCAAGTACATTTTAAGTATCATGATATATAGAGAGTTCAGATTATATACTGTATTTCTAACACTCCACTTGGAACTTTTTTCTTCTTGGCAAAACTGGTCTTTGAGCAAAGAACTGTCCCTGCCTCGACTACTGACAAATAGCATGGTATCTAAACTAGACCAGCAGGATACAAACAAAAACAACTGCCAAACCTTGTCAAGACAAGATAAGATGGTTTTTCCTGCCTCTGAAAATGGGCTGTCAGATATTCTAGGCCCTAGCAAAAGTTTGTTGCCCCAAGGTTTCAAATGAAACTTTGGGTGATTGCCCAGCTGTCTCTGTCATTTCTCGTACCTTTTGCAAGTTGCTTGATTGTACTTCCTGTTTACTCGGGCACTATAGTTTTCCTTCTCAGGTCTTTGAGGGGATTGAAGACAAATAGTCATACTTACTTTCCTCTCATGACTTAGCTAAGCCATTTTTAATATAAGACTTAGACTCCTTAGGATAGGATACATACTGAAACATTTAGCATATGTTTTTGTTTGATGTTGTTCATGCTGGCTGCAATTCTATTTTTTATGTGTTTTATTTTCTTTTCTCATTCCTGGACAATACTTTATATTAGTTTTTATTGTATGTAGTTTCATATTAGGCTTTGAATTTGCCTATTTACACAAAAGTGGGAGGTGTTGTGGGAACCCCTTCAGCCAAGATCCTTTAAGATACCAGCCCACTTTGGACATGGTCTCATGTCCAGTCCAGATGAAAAGTGTTCATGACCCATTTTCTTCTGGATTCAGTTTCAGTTTCTAGTTCACACAGAGGATTGTAGATTGTGACCCTTACTGTGAGCTTATCCCCAAATAAATAAAACTTTGTTATACTCTATTCTGGGATATCATGGTACAATTATATCTGTCTTAGCTGTGAAGGATCAGCAGTGGAATATTTATAAAAAAAAAGGATGTCTTCCTTCAGTGGAAACTAAATGCAGCCGCATGCAGTGACATTAGGTGATGTCATGAACACAATGCTAATTCAGCACAAACATTATGGTCTGTAAGTTTTGGGTTAGATAGAAAACTATATATATATATATATATATGAAAAATGTAAAAGCCAATAAAATTTAGGGTTGTTTAATTCAGTGAATTCTCCCTGGAAATATCCTCAGAGGCCAGACAGAAGTTTGTCTCCTAGGACATACTAAATCCTCCATTTTTGCAGACAGTTTGCTTTCCACAATCCATAAACAACTAGAAAAAAAAAGCATCAGATAGAATACCTTTCCAAAATCTTGGGTCATCACACTAGCCAGAGTATGTTTAATGCAAACAATTTTTATTCTTCTTTTGAAATAGAGTCTCATATAGGCCAGGATAGCTTACAATTTGTTTTTCAACTGAGGATGACCTTGGATTCTGATCTTCCTGACTCTACCTGACAAGTGCTGAAATTATGGATACATGCAATAGACCATGTCTGGGATTTCAATATGTGTGAATTTTATATATAAAAGAATCAAGCTGTAGCATATCTGAATTGAAATATCCATGGGAACTCTGTGTCACTTCTGGTACCTAAATGATACAAACAAATGAACAAGGACTTTCTGATTTTTCTATGTTGGAAAATGAAAATTCAACCTTCAACAATTATTACAGAATAAAGAATTAGGTAATATGAATTAAAACATAATATCAACAATTTAGTTAAAATAAATAGGTTCAATTTATCAGAGTATCATGTGTTCATAGAATTACTGTTGGTTGAATATCATTCTAGGACTAAACAATTGAATTAATTCTGATGACTCTTCCTTGAAAACTAACTCTCAATCTCTTTATCAATATATGTTTGAGACCAGGCCTCAGTACATAAGCCAGACTTGCCACAAACTGGTGAATCTCCTGCCTCAGCCTCCTGAAGGTGGCAAACATTCACTACTGTACTTAGCTCAGATATTATATCTTGAACTCTGAAATATTAAAGTTAAATATTTACCAGGAGATAAACCCAGAAAATTTAAATCTGTATATTAACATGGTATAAAATAATAAAAACAAACAGTTCATTTATAAATTGCCCTTTCAACAAACCAAGCAGCAACTTACATATTCATTTTTTATTTATTAAGCATACACAATTTCCTATATCTTAAGCATATCAGAGAAAATATCAAAGAGGAAAAAATGAAAGAGCAAGAAAATTTCCTCAGCCTACATAAAGGATGAAGAAATCTATACTAGAGTCTAAATTTAAGTATCATTGGGTTATAATTATCTGTCTATAATCTTTTACCTTATAATAATTGAGAGGTTGGTTAGGGTTATACCCCCAAAGAGATGTGTAAGTTTGAACATGATACTGTCTGTCTTTTGGAAGAAGATTTTGCAAATGCAATGTCTAAAACAAAAGCAATTCTGGGAGGTATTTACTCCATAGAATCAGCAAAGAAAATGGTTGTGAGACAGGATGAGTTCACAAAAGTCTCTTTGGGATTATCTCACTGGTGAAAGTTATTGTGCAGGTCTCAGAAACTTTGAACACCAGGGACCTTAGAGATGGGGAAAAAGGTAAATATAAATCAGCTGAACAAAGAAGAGACTATGCTTCAGGTAGGAGTAGATTCACAGCAGCTGAAAGACTCACACCAACATATTTGAGAGAAAGACATCCGGAAGAAATTAAGTTTTCTCTGACACAGTAGAAGAGAAAGAATTCTGCTTGCATGTGTTCTTAGATCATCAGCAAGATGTTAGCATTAGCTAACACCATACCAATTTCCTCTCTGATAAAAGAGTTCATTTAACATTAAGCCAACAAGTGTTTTCCATCATACTGTGTCTTTAAGATTCCCATTGTGTTCATGCTCCTAAAACTAACATTTCTTTCCTAACCTTTCTCCTCTGATGACTCTTTCATACAATCTGTTCAGACATATTTGGGAAATATTCTGATATATAAAGTTGCATGTTGTGCTATGCACAATTTTCACTCAGAATTACACTCCCATGTTTATGCACAATAGAAAGGCATGTAAATATGTAACAACACATTAAGAAAAGTTTATGGCACTATCTGCCTTAGATCAACAATGTCAGACTTATTATACAAGAGGATGCCCCCTTTCGGCAGCATGCAGGAACATGGAGCAATGTCACAAATATAATGTGAAGTAGAAGAAGTTAATCACAAAATATTATGGTCCTGAAAGGTTTTGACTCATATGTAAGGTTGTAAATTGGGGGAAAAAATCTAAAAGCTGATAAGAATTTAATGAACCTTAAAATATAAATTTTCTAGTCTATTTGTTTTTACTCATATGTCATCCTCAGAAGCTGAGACACAAGATCTCACTATGCATCCCAGCTGGCCTGGCACTGACACTATTTTTCTCCCTCAGGTGTCCTGATTTGATTGCAGGTGTGCTCGATTACACTTGTCACGAGACAGATTTTAAAAATAATATATCTGAGATTTTTTGATTCCTGATATCATGAAGTTGTTAGTTGCTTTTGTATTGCCTATCTCTCCCCGTCCCATTTTCAGCTTACTAGGATGTAGCCCACAACATCCATCTATGTAGTGATTTAATTGTGTTTTTTTAAAGAATAAACTAATCCAAGACTATAACGTTTCTATAATGTAACTTTCAAATATTACTTTCTGTTAACTGTGGGCCTCTCAAGGAGTATGAGTGGCCAGGCCCCTCCCCTGAGGACCTCCAACCACCGGTTTCCACCTACAGAATGCTCTGTCTTTTAATGGCTTGGCCCAATCCCTAGCCTACAGAGTAAAAAGCCCAAGTTCAGGACTGAAATATCACAAATCCTTGAACTTGTCCCAAGGTGTGAACTTGAAATCCCACCATTCCCAAACCTGGAAATCCTTGCCATTGAAAGCCCTACCTGCCAAGAAATGTTCTGTAAACATTGTCTTCTACTCAGTTCTCTACAGTTTCTTACCAGAGCAGAGGCAGCCACACCACTGTGGTTTTTCCTCCCAACAAATCTGTTGTATGAAGTTTGTTGGGTGGTGACTTTGTGGAATTTCTTGACTTCCAACTGCCAGGATATCTTTCCCTTCAGAGCTGTGACACTTTGGGGAAAATTTACTCCACAAGAGCAGAACACTTCCATCGGGGAAGCTTTTCCTCTCAGAGCGTAACATCTACATTAACATTATATTCAATTAAATAATATATCACATATTAAATGCAGCAAATTTATTTTTACTTAATTGCTTTACTTATGTTTTTTTTTCCTGTGGTCCCTCTCATCAATACTTTCAGAATATTTTACTTAAAATTTTCCATATGCAGAGCTTTATAACTGGGACAAGCACCAAGTAAAACTAAACTGTGTTTAGCTGTAAAAGAGTCATCTCTATCAACATCTCACCATCCAAGGCTCAGAGAACTTTGTGAAAGAGAGGACAGAAAAGATGTGTAATCCAGTAGATGGGGAGAAGAGCTGTAAAAAAACTTTTTGTGATATGATATGGGGGCTGCATGCATCAATTCAAAGTCACTGTTGTTACCTTCATAAAACCTACATATGCTCAAGCCAATTTTCAACACAAATGAATAGAGACTTTTAGGGCATATTCCTCTGTCATGAGCAGCTGATGGATGCTGAGAGAGTGGAATTACTCTTCTTTGGGGATATGGCCACTGATAGGTTACTTATATCCCAATGAATGGCTATAACCCAGGGCAGAAGTAATTAAACTCGATAGGTTATTAATAACAAATAGAAGACAGGAAAAAGGAGGTAAATCTTGGAAGGAGAACGAATGGAGCCCATGGAAGGAGGTACTGGTAGATGAATATATACATATACACACTGTATAGATAAATGAATTTTCAAAGATTAAAAATTATTAAAAAGTTATCCCCTAATAAATGACATAAAATTTTCTCTGTGTGGCAAAGTGTGAATATATTTTATTTTCAGTTATATAACATTAGTTTCTTTATTATTATTACTCTCTACCATAGCCCATAAGTTGCTTAAAGTCATGGACACTTACTTATTGATCTGTTTATCCCTTCTTTACCTAACTCATATGGTTGGACATTAAAAGAATTGATTAAACTAAATTCTATTGAATTTAGTTAGGTATGTATACTCTGCCATTTTATTCATGTATGTTAGAAATAAAAATGAAAGACAGAGCAACTTTAAGATATTAGAAGCATTTTCTTTAGCCATTCCTTAGCTGCAGGCATCTAGGTTGTTTGCAGATTTTGGCCATTATGAATAAGGCTGCTTTGAACATAGATAAGCAAGTGTCCTTGTGGAATGAGTGACTATCCTTTTTTATATGTCCAAGCAGTTGTAAAATAAATAAAATAATTAAATTAATAATGTTAATAAATTAGAAGCAATAGAGATAAATTAAATCTTGGGTGTTAAACTGTAAATTCAATTTAACATATGCATATAAATTAAATGACTGATAGAGATTTTTGCTAAATGATTAAAGAAAAGATTATTGAAATTTCAATTGATTAAGGACTAAGCATTTCAATTTTTAATTATTGCAGATAAACATTCTTGAAATATAATAAGATGAATTATTTACAATGTGAGTGTGCATTTGTATTTGTTCATTTATGTTCAACTGTGTGCATGCCCATGTGTATAGAGGTGGGGACATGAAGGCCAGTGATAAGTGTTGGGTGCCTTCCTCTATTGTTCTTATCTTAGTTTTAGAGACAGGAACGCTCACTGAACAAGAATCCCCTGCATTCAGCTACGCTTCCTGGCTGGTGAGTTCCAGGAATACATCTGTCTCCATACACCAGGATCAGGGTCGAAGCAAGGTCCATCTTGCTTTTCTGTGGACAACAGATACATGAACACTGATGCCCATGCTTGCACAATGGGTACTTGACCAATGGAACAATCTGCCAGGCCTCCACCCTTTTGTTTTCTGAGACAAGATTCTTTACATAGCCTAAACAAAAACTGAGTACCTATAATGTTAGCATTGTGAGAGTAGCCAGTTCACTGACAGACTTTCCAACAAAATACGGTGAAATCTTGATGGTGAGATGACTTAAGCTTAACACATGAGGGTGCAAGTCTAGTGATCCAAGTTTGTTGTCAGAGTCCCACAAAAAGTTGGAAAAAAATTGATATCCTAACAAATATAAATTGTTCAAATCCACAAAGCTGTCCTCTGACCTTCCACCTCTCAAAGGTAGATATGGACAAAAACAATAGCCTATAATGTTTTAGGAGTCTCATGGCCAGCTCTTACCAACAACTCAAAAAATGGCTGCAGAGAAAAGTGTAGAGCGCAATAAAAATTAATTTTAAAAAAGAGGAAAAAAGCAAAAACAAAATCCACAAATGCTCAAGTCCCTTGAAACAAGATGACTGCTTATGCCTTGTGTTAGGATTTTGTGAGACGAACTATTATTCTTAAAGGGGAAAAATTTTATTTAAGCTATCAATTTAGAAATTAAATTTATAAATATATGTGTATGTGTACAATACGTATCTTATGTTCACTTAAATGTTTTGTGGGTACTTTTATGCAGATAGTTAGCAGTATGAGTTCTAATTTTTTCAGTTACCCTTACTGTTATTTTACTCTTTGCCTCCCTTCTTCTGTATTTATTTCTCTCCCTTCTTTACTTTATACCCCATTTATCTAGCCTCTTGTTGGCTCTAACACTTGATTAACCCATTTCTAATAATCTGTGTACCACCACGAAGTGGTGGCTT
>LOEQ01004393.1:0-10949 GCA_001685075.1 Bramus lutescens | reverse complement strand
TCTTTATTAACCAATGAAAGTAACACATGGACAGATGACCCTCCTACATCAGCTCATGATTTTATTTTATTCATAGCTAAATAGAATATCATAGTATATATTTTCATTATGCATTCACTGCTAATTTATCACATTTCATTTAGTATTTTAAATCTTTGAAACTCTAAATACTACTATAAGAATTCCTTAAAGGTCTTTCTCACCCACAATGAATTATTTTGATCTTTGCTTTTTATTATGAATTTTTATGCAAAGACAACTTAGATGGTGATGACTTGACTGCTTTATTACATATTATTGCGGGTAGCACATTATGATGTACCGCTTTACCAGATATGATCTTCATGTCTTGATAATTAGCTCCATTCTCATCATTTGTTATACCCCTTTTGTTGTTGATCTGATTAAAGTGTATCTAAAATACCTAAAATTTTTACTCTTAGTTTTTCTATACGCTTTCCCCAAAAGAATCTATGACCACATATAAGGACAACTATACACTGGAGGAAAGAAAAAGACTTTTAAGAGCCCATTGAAAACAGGCTCTGAATTGATGCTGATTCCAGGAGACCTTCAAAATCATGGTGACCCTCCAATTAAAGAAGGAACTGATGGAGATCAGGTGATTAATGGAGTTTTTGGCAGAAATCTGTCTCACAGTAGACCCAGAGGGTCTCTGAATTCATACTGTCGTCATTTCACCAGGTCTAGAATGTGTAATTGGGATAAATGTACTTAAAAGCTGGCAGAATTCTCACATTGGTTTCCTGACCCATGGAGAGTGGGATATTATGTTGGAAAGGCTATGCAGAAACCTTTATTGCTGCCTCTGTCAAGAAAAATCATGACTCAAAAACAGTATCACATCCCTGGATGAAATACAGAAATTAGTGTCGCTATCAAGGACTTGAAAGATGCATGTGTGGTGTTTTCCACCTTATCTTCCTTTAACTTCCAATATATGGCTAGTGAAGACTACAGAGGTATCATGGAGAATAACAACTTCTTATCAAAATCTCAATCAAATAGTAAATCTGATTGCAGCTGTTGTGCCAGATATGGTGTCCCTACTTGAGTAGATTAACAAATCTCCTGGCACATGATACACGCTTTTGAAGTAGAAAATGCCTTTTTCTTGGTACCTATCCACCAAGATTATCAGAAGCAACTTGCTTTCAGTTGACAAGGTCAGCAGTATTCTTTTCCCCCCCTCAGGGGTGCATTAATTCTCCAGCATTGTGGCAAAATTTAGGTAAAAGGAATCTTGATCACCTGACTCATCCACAAAATATCACATTGGTTCACTATATTGTAGTCATTAATCAGATTAAATCAAGTAAACAGGAGTTAGTAATCACTTTGAACCCCTTGGTAAAAGATATAATAATCAGAAGATGGGAAATAAATTCAATCAAAACTCAATGGCCCTCTACCTCAATGAAATTCATAGGAATCCAGTGGTACTGGATTCCTATGAAATTCATAGGAATCCAATGGAGAGACATTCCTTCTAAAGGCAAGAATAAGTTATTGCACTTGGCCACGCCCATCTCTACAAAAGAAGTACAATATTTACTGGGCCTGTTTGGATTCAGGAGAAGTACATTTTTCATTTGGGAATGTTACTCTGGTATATATACAAAGTGTCTTGGTAAGCTGCTTGTTTTGTGTAGGTCCTGATGCTGGAGGATCTTAAAAAGTTCAAAGCTGCTCCCACACTTGGATGATAAGATCTAGAAACCTGGCGATACTTGAGGTGACAATGGGAGATATAGATATTATTTTGAGCCTTTGGCAGGCTTCTGTGGCTGAATCACAGAAGAGACCTTTTGGAATTTGAAGCAAAGCTTTACCATCATGTGCAGACAACTATACTCTTCAAAGATACTTCTTGGCCTGCCTTTGGGTGTTAGTAGGAACTAAACATTTGATAATGGGCCACTAAGTTATCATGTGATGAATTGCCCATCAAATTTTCATTTTATCTGACCCACTATGATAGCTATTCTTGGATGTCACCCTGACTGTATTTGGAATTACCTGGAGTTAAAAATATAATATGGAGGTCATATCTGTGAAGGAGTTTTTTGCTTGGTTTGAAGTGGGTGGGTTCACTTCTAGTTCAAATTTTTGTACTAGCCACATGCTTATGGATCAGATCTTGGGGCAATAATATTAACCTTATATCTGGGACATCAACTTATGGAAGTCTACATAAGAAGATGGAAGCTTCTGATCTCTGCCTATTTGCCTCTCATTGCTATCAAGTCTATTTGTTCACTGGAATTTGAATCTGCTTCATTATTTCAGCTTATATTGAAAAGTGGTTGAGGTACTTATCTCAAGTACTGAACAATAGCAAGTACTGGATTCTTGGACTTTGTTGGGTTAGCTGGATCACAGCCTGTAAGTCATTCTAATAAAAATTATATTTATAATTTTTAATTGTATAATAAGTATATATTTATATGATATATGTATGATATATATACATCATTTATACTTGCCATGTGTGTGTGTGTGTGTGTGTGTGTGTGTGTGTGAGACAGGATGCCCTTCTGCACACAGATAAGCACTGGAGAAGTGGAGAAACCTGGAAAAGTTAAACATACAAACTTATCTCTTCAAAGGAAGGAGATGTTTACCTTTCTTCCTCTTGGAATTCTGGGAAAGGATGCAGTTTATAACCTGGTCATTCTTTGCTATGTGTAGAGACATGCTTCGCTTGTATCCCCCAGAATTCATGTTTCATTTTTCCTAGACCTTTTCCCTTCATATCTTGACTATTGCTTTTAAGTCCATTAAACACATCCTTATGCGAGATGTCACAAGTACTTTACAACACCCCAAATGACTTCTATGTTACCCTAGTCCAGACTAATCCTGATTCCCACAGGCATTTTGTTTACCTCAGTGATTCTTCCTAGACTTCAGCATTGCTTCTGAGTTAACAGTACTTCTTTAAGGAAGAAACTTTGTTTACTTTGTAAAGAGTTCCAATGCAAACATGTCTTAAGCTTTGCTGTTAACGTGGGAATGAGTAAATTGTCATCAAAAACTTTTATTTGAAAATTGTGCTGTTTACACATGGCTAAAATGAATGAGCCAGTGTCAGACTCTAGAAGTCTGTCTGAAACAATAGTGGCAAACTAAGTTGAGATGAACTATGGTTCAGACTTTCCTCATCCAGATTATTTCATTGCTGGCTGTAATACTTGTAGGAACAAGTACTACAAATTCTATTTCTCTAGCAAACCCTAACTATAACACCTACCAAGTAAAAAAGTGAATGCGGACTGTAGCAATCCATTACCAAATCAATAGGGTCTGAGCAGGACCTGGATGCACAAGTAAATTACATCAAAAAGTTGTCTTGATGCATATGAATTCTTCTCCTGTTACAATCTTGTCTGTTGCCAAGCATGGGCCTATAGTTTCATGTGGTGTACTCCATGATCAGTTACTGAGGGAGAGAGAATAGGACATGATTTACTGGTGTTTTTTTCATGTTATATAGACATCAACCAGAAATAGAAAACTGTAATATTACATCATTCTGGGATAACCATGAAAATCATTGGTGAAGGGAAATATTCACAGTGGGTAGACATTAGGGTGGTACCCATGGTTATTTATTTTGCTCAGATGTAGAAATGGCCAAATGCATGATTTTCCACTGATTCATAGGGTGACAATGACTGGATAGTGGATAGTCAAGGACTTGGAAAGAACATGATTGGAGCATTGGTGAGAAAAACCTTTACAGAAGATGTATGTGGAAAGATCTTCCCAAATGGGCCAAGGGGTGTGAAGACACTTGTGTTTCATGCAAATGTTCACCAAAAAGTGACTTCAGCTGAGGAGAAGTTCAATAATTAAGTAGATAGAATAGTCCATTCCATGGAGAGTTGCTGTAGGAAATCCTATTGCCAGTAGCCTTTAAGTTACCTGCCCATATGGGCGTGGCCTCTTATACTATAACTTGATGTAAAGCGTGCATTTGCTCCCTCTTCCAGCTGCTAGATTCAGTTCCTGTTCCTCATTTATGCAGAGGACTGTGATCTGTGAATCTACCCCTAAATAAATAACGCTTTATTATACTCAATTCTGAGGCAGTATGGGATTTCTTTTTAGTGTCCATCTTCAGACAGGTAACCTCTTCCTCTAGCCATTCCTTTCATTTTCCAATAGGTCCATGAACAAAGTGGCCATGATGACAGAGATGGAGGTTATGTAAGAGTTGCATAATATGGACTGTGACTCACCAAGCCTGACCTGGCTACAGCTGCTGCTGAGTGACATATCTGCCAATATCAGAGACAACACTGATACCCAGATATGGTGCCATTCCCCAGAGTAGCTTGCAAGTGACATCATGGCAGATTGAATATATTGAATCATTTCTTCTGTTTAAAGGACATTTCCCACCCCCTCTTACTGGAGTAGATACTTATTCTGGTTCTGGATTTTCATTTCCTGAATGTAATGCTTTTGTCAAAACCACCATCAATGGAGCTATAGAAGGCCTTAACCACTGTTGCAATATTCTACATAGCATTGTGTCTGACCAAGAAACTCACTTCACAGTCAGAGAAGTGCAATTTACAACTATGATCATGGAATCAAAGAATATAATATTCACTACCTTTTTAAAGTAATTTGCCTAATAAAAAGAATGGCCTTTTGAAGACACAGTCACAGTGCCCATTAGGTAGCAGCAGCCGGGAGGGATAAGGCAGGGTTCTCCAGGAGGCAATACTTATTATGAATCAGTATCCAGAATATGATGTGGTTTCTCCCATAGTCAGGCTCCTCAGGCACAGGAATCAAGTGATGGAATAGGAATAGTTTCATTCACTATCACTTCTAGTTAACTACTAGAAAAATTTTTGCTTCACCTTCCCACAACTTTAAGTTTTGTTGGCTTCAAAGTTTTTGTTCAGATGAAGGAGTGTTTGTCAGGAGCTAGAAAAATCTTTCAACTGAGCAAGAAGTTCAGACTTCCCTATGACCACTTTGTGCTTCTGACGCTCTTAATAAAACAGGCTAAGAAAGGAAGAAATAGGGTTGGACCTTGGGAGGATTATAATTGATGTGTTTCTGATGTACTATATTAAAAATGTGTTTGCATAGATATTTGTGTTTTTTATTCAATTTCTTTATTATGTTATTCAATTAAGAAAATATCAATGTGTATCACATTTAAGTTTGAGATATTAAAAAAGTCCCTCAAGAGACATTGTCAAAGATTCTTAATCTATGTGTTTGCAGTTGTATGAGTGAGAGTTATATCGTATTAGGTATAATGTAACCTGTTTAAATATATAATGTGTTTACCATTTTACATAGAAAAAAGCCATGTTAGGCAAGATCATGATATGATTATTGTTTTTATTTGGAAATTAAGCCTGACATAAGGAGATATGATTGTCTGTCAACTTGACAAGGGGTGGATCTGTGGCTATCTTTCATTGTCAACTTGACTACATCCAGAATTAACTAAAACGCAAATGACTTGGCATACCTGTAAAGGATTTCCTCTTAATTGAACCATTTGAATTGGGATGACCTACTCTTAATCTGGATCTTTGGGGTAGGAAGATAAACTGTACCTCCAGATCTTTTGAGGTTGGAAGATACACCTTTAACCTGCACCACACTATTTGCTGGCAGCTTATAAAAGACAGGATGAAAGAAGTTAGGAAGGTTACTTTCTTTTCCTGTTTGTTTTCAATCTTGGTATCATGTCCATTCTTTTCCTGGCATTAGTGTTTCTTCTTCAGGATTCCAAGGTATACCGTAGACCAGCTGAGACACCTAGCTTCACACACTGAGCAACTATTAGATTCTTGGACCTTCCACTCATAGACAACAATTGCTGGATTTTCTGGATGACAGCCTGTAATCTAGTCTAGTAAATGCACTCTCTCTCCTTCCCTCTTCCTCTCCCTCTCACCTCCTTCTCTCTCTCTCTCTCTCTCTCTCTCTCTCTCTATTTCTTTCTATTCAGTCTATAATTTATATTATGCTGGAGAACCCTGAATAATACACCACTTTTTGATGCTTTCCACAATCTAGGCTCCTGCCTTCACATCTTTGTTTCAAATATGACAGAAACAAGCTATTAGGAATGTTTGACTTTTCCAGTTCTGTAGTAGCCAAAACCAATTCCACGTTGTAATAACAACTTTGGACATGTCCATTATTAGAAGATGCTTGGCCAATGAATTTCTTGGGTATAAACATTAATATCATACACACCTCTCTCATCCTGCAATCTACATGAATCATCATGGTATTTGCCATGGAAGAAAAGTAACAAAGCTTCTACACCCTAACAGGAGTAGTTTTAAAATAAAGGAGGGACCCATATATACTTACTATAGAAGTTGGAGACACAAAATCCTCTCTTTCATGTAAACTGTTGCATCTGGGTGAATATTTCAGCAGAAGTATGGGAAAAATTCTTGGAAATCAAATAAAGCCTGAAAGTGCTTAAAGGCCTATATAATATTGAGCGCAGACATCTTGGCTGTACAAGTACCTACGAGTTTGGACTTTCTCTTTTTGCTGTCTTGGCTCCTGCTTATTTAACTTTCCCATCTGACTGGTATCTTCTGATTACAGGGTTATTAATTTCTATAAGGTGTCTTCTCAAGCATGTCAATTATTACATTTGCATAGATAACTGTCTGTCACAAATAATAGCTACTGACCTTCAAGTGAAGTCTACTCTCCAGGCACTTACAATGACTGTCAATTTCTTCTTCAAAATGTTGCTCATTTTGTTATTCTTTAGTCCTACAATCTTATGACAGATCAGCAATGGGAACTTCTCTCCAGTCACCCTTTCTCAACTCTGAATCAGTCCTAGAAAAAAAAAAAGAGAGATCCTCACTTAATTGATTTGAACCTTGTTGATATGTCAAGGGGAAAATAAGTCAATTGGAAAATGTTGAGACAAAAAAATGCCCCAAAATAAAGTGTCAAAAAACACCAACCAAACAAAATCTCCATCTGCAATATGGAGTCGCTCAGGAAAAACACAGTGTAAGAAACTCCTGTTTTATATGATATGGAGTTATTTACAGCAGTAACAGGTAGGGCACAACAGAGCAATAGCTGGAATCCTTGTTGAGAATCTCATTCTCCCATTTCTTTCTGGAAGAGAATTCAGTGGTGGGATGGGAAGTATTAACAACCTCAAGAATATTACCATAGGTCTGGCTATTGCTGTGTTGTTTTTGTTTTATTTCTGTGACTACAGGACAAAATATTGTGTAGCATATAATAGCCTGTCGGTGTGGTGATGGCATAGATATATATGTTACTCTGTTGGTGAGCACATAGACTATTAAATAGAATTCAGAGTTTCCTTATGGTCTTAATGATATTAGGAAACACAAATTGTAACATAAAATGGACTTATTTACAGGCAAAAAGCACATAAGATAAAGTTATGACTCCATGACTGTCAGATATTTCAATTTTAGAGTTATGAGATAACAGTTAGTGGACTAGCCTAGTTTGCAAATTTATCTATGTGGTGTGCTAATTGGTTATTTTTTAAAGGGTGAGGGAGCAACCTGGACCTCAAGTTATCTCTGAAACCATTTAGTTAAATATATTTTATTTAAATTTATTTATTTAATAACTTGGACTATGGTATGGTGTATTCACATCTTTTTGGAGCCTGGCAGAGTTCTTTAGGATTCCGGTCTTTTATTAGGTACAACATATAGGCCTCTGGCTCCTTTTCATTGGTAGTAATCTTCAAGTACTGGACTCCATCAGTACTATTGACTCACTTAGTACTATTAAACACACCAATTCTTTAAATTAAACAAAAATATAATACTGTGATAAGTGAGAGACAGACACAACCTTCTCTTTAGAACACTGCTTTTATCTTCCAGATCTTAACAATGGACCATGGTTACACTATCAGGAGCAAGTAGTGCCTATCATTAAACCAAAATGGAAGAAACAGATTTAGATCTGGTAATCAATCAATTAATCAATAATTAAGTAAATAAATAGAATGACACTGTTAAGGATTCTACCGATAACTCTTATCCATAAACACACATTTCTTAGCAATACAGGAAAGAGAAACAAGCAGGTGTGCTATTATATTTTATATTACCTATTATCTTCTCATCTACATCCTCAAAGCTAGTTTTCTTCTCAAGACAATAGAAAAAAAGGGTTGTTCTCACATTGCTGATGTAAAGACTGTGAGCATGACCTGATAATGTAAAAACCTTTTTTTTACATTTTACAGGTCCACAAAATAAGTATTAGAAGCTATGTTTCAATATCTCTCAGAATATTGATGTCTTTCTGTTGGTGAAGCCTGTTTGTTCCTTTCCTGGCTACCCAGACCCCCCAAAAAACGCACACAGAAACTGTATTTATTAAAACACTGCTTGGCTAGTAGTTTATACATATTTCTACCTAGCTCTTATATCTTAAAATAACCCATTTCTATTAATCTGTGTATCGCCACGTGGTTGTGGCCTACCAGTAAGGTTCTGTCTGGTGTTCAGCGTCTGTCTCCTGCAGCGGCTACATAACTTCTCTCTGACTTTACCTCTTTCCTCCTCTATCTGCTTGGAATTCCTGCCTTGCTCTATTCTGCTAAGCCACTGGGTGAAACAGCTTTATTAAGTAACCAATAAAAAGCAACACATAGGCAGAAGAACTTCCTACACCATCTTCCTACTTTATTAGTATCATAAAAATATGGTAAAATCATAACCTTAGGAGCACTTCTCCATAGAGACTTTGTGAATTTCCACGTGAAGCCACAGGAGGGTGCTCTAACCTAGAGTATATACTTTACAAGTACAAGCTAGGGCTTTGTCTTTGGTGAACACTTTAAGGATTAATAAGCAACAGATTGGCAAAAATAGAATTTGCTACTTTTACTAGATTTTCCTCTATTTCATGGAGCTCTCCTCCTTCTTTTTGAGTCACTCCGAGTTGACAAAAATATCCTGTCATCTTGGTGTGCTTAATTTGCAGTATTTTTGTAATTGTTCTTTCACCAGGATTTTAACAGTTGCAGGAATTTGAGTGCCTCTCCAGACTGCTGATTCTAAAGCATATTCTTATGTTGGAAAAATTTGCAAAGTAAACTTGGGAGTTATCAAACACAAGGAGATATTAAGACAACAACAACAACAATAAAAACAAAATAAACTACCTTAGTCCTGAGATTTGTCATTTGGAGAAGTGAGAGATTTGATTTGCCTTAAAATTAGGTAATTATTATGCCTTAATGTCCTAAATTTTCCATTGATTTGAGCATTTTAAAGTGGAAGCAGACAATTCTTTGTCTAAAGTTTAAAGACTTTTTGCTTCCAGGGAAATACTAACTAAAGAAACTTAAATATCCATAAATAAAAATAAATAAGGACTCTAATTTATCAGAAAAGAGTACAATTTATTGTTATTAAAATATTCATTCATTTTATTTTAACAAATTATTTGTGACACTACACTGATATTTTATTATAATTTTGAATTATTATTATTATTATTTTATAATTATTATTCTACATCATGACAGAGATGTCCCTAGGACCCCTACAGTGCAACAATCCTATTCCTTTCTCATGCATAATTTTCTGTTGCCCTTGCAGCTTTTGTCAAGTCTCAGTCTCCAGTTATCAATTAGCAAATTTATGTATCATTGCAGAAGACCTACTCCACCCGAAAGAATAGTAACAGTGGGAACTAAAATGACAGGAAGAGATCTGAGTCATTTCTCTGTCCCTTGGTGAAGAAATGACATTGTCAAATGCTTTGAAAGTCAAAAGGCAAAAGATACCACCCTAGCCAGAGACTTTCTTGTTTTTTTTTTTTTTAAAGGCATAGTAATGTTTTCTAAATGAAGAGCTCATTCCCCTAACGAGTCATACACCGTCTGCGTCCAAAATTGCCACCATATCCAAAGACCCTGATTTTCAAGTCGTTATATCCTCAGCTCTGTTTCAGTACCTCGCAGTCTCACAGGCACAACTATCCATCGGCCACACTGGCAGACCCTGAATTACTGGTAATACCAGATAAAGAGGGGTTTTTCAGTAGGGAGACCTCTCAGCTTCTCTTTCCGACCTGAATTAGTGTAACCCAGCTAGAAACCAAACTGAAACCTTATGTTGGTATTGGAAGTATGTTTCTCCCAGCGTCTTTGTACCAGGAATAAAAGTGCAAATAAAGACTCCTGTTTATAAACTCAAGGGACAGTGGCAGTACACACAAGACCAGTGCAAGCTCAAACCAGGCAAAATGGCAGCACCCAAAGAGGAAGAGTAAGTTCCCACCAAGAAGTTATTTGCCAGATCCTGTACCAGAAGATCCATGGGAGAGATGAGTGTGTTCCTGACCTACGGCAGAAGCCGTGGAAAGGGAGCACAATCATTCCTCAACCCCCTAACCTCTCTGGTCATTCTTCAGGGGCTTCTCTCCCTGGCTACTACCTCTCTCTTCCTATCCCATCCCAGCTTGAACCCAGGCTCCCCTTCCCTTCTTAGGGGACATAAGATCCCCCAGTTCAGCCTGTTTTGGGCCTGGGGATGGGTGGTGAGTGCAACCAGCTGGAGTTCCTTTGTTTCATTAAGCCTACAAGCAGCAAGCTAGCCCTTTTGTCTGCAAGATCCCTGGCCAGCAAGAGGTCCTGATCCTGTAACAGAAGATCCATTGGAGAGCATTTGAAGGAAGACATGGGCAGGTGCCAAATGCAAGAATTCCTCCCACAATCTGAAAAACAACATGATAACACCAGAACCCAGTGAACCTACAACAGGAAGACTTGAACACCCTAATCCAGAAACAGTAGAAAAAAATAAACATGAAAGTGATAGAGTCCCTTAAACAGGATGTGAAATACTCCCTTAAAGAAATGGATGAGAATAATAACAAAAAGTTTGAAGAAATGAATA
>LOEQ01004392.1:246904-272852 GCA_001685075.1 Bramus lutescens | reverse complement strand
TCTTGGTTTCCTAGGGTATCTTTTACTCATTTCTTCAAACTTTTTGTTATTCTTATCCATTTCTATAAGGGAGTTTTTCATATCCTCTTTAAGGGTTTCTATTGCTTTCATTTGAGAGGTGTGACACAGCAGTGGGTCTTTTAAACATTAGAGCTTTTCCATGAAAGATCTTCTAGGACCCCAATAATTTTCTGTTTTCCATTTTCTTTGCTGCTCTGATTCCTGGGTAAAAAAGCGTCTCCTAATGTTCATCCCTATATTGAGGCATTGTGTGATCACATCTCCATAGCAGCAACTTACTTGTTAATGGTTTAGAGACTTCAAATTTGTAATTCCAAAAGAAAGTTGGATTTATTGATTATTTAAAAACACTGAGAATTATTCACACTGAGAACTTCTCAGAGACTTCATCAAATATATTCTTACTTTAGTGGTTTTGAGAAGCCATATTTTTTCCAGATCCACATTCAGTAATTGCAACATTTAAAATCAATACCTATAAATATTTCTTCTAATTTACTACACATTACTTATTTTGTGATTAATTTAATATTTTAAGTGATATAATTGTTTATGTACCTTAGCTTTCTCGAATAATGTCTTTAATCCTGGTCACCTGGTTGGAAAAAAATTTAACTTAACCACTTGACTGAACTTCACAGAGGTAAAATTTCCTTCCCTGGCTCTATACCTAAGACTTGGCTGTGCTTCTGCCTTTGCCTATAGCAGTGGTTCTCAACCCGAGGGTCACGACCCCTTTTGGCGTCATATATCAAATATCCTGCCTCTAAGATATTTACATATTAAATTAAAATTAAAATTCTTAACAGTAGCAAAATTAGTTATGAAGTAGCAGAAAATAATGTTATGGTTGGGGGTGACCACAACATGTATAGGTGTTAGCTCTTCTTTGACGTTCTGGTAGAATTCTGCATTTACCACCTGGTCCTGGTCTTTTTTTTGCTTGGGAGGCTTTTGATGACTGTTTCTTTTTCTTTGTATGTTATAGGTCTATTTAAACTGTTCACCTGGTCTTGATTTAATTTTGGTATGTTTGGTAAAAAATTGTCTATTTCTTCTACATTTTCTAATTTTGTGGAATACAGGTTTTTGTAGTACTACTAGCCACCAACTCTGACCTGACAGAGAAGGAAACAGTATAGGACCAAACTAGGCCCTCTGAATGTACATGACAGTTGTATGGCCGGTACAGACTGTGGGGCCACTGGCAGCTGAACCAGATTTATCCCTACTGCTTGTACTGGCTTTTTGGAACCCATTCTCTCTGGAGAGATATCCTGCTCAGCCTAGATATAGTAGGAAGGGCTTTGATTCTTCCTGAAAGCAATGTGTTAGACATTGCTGATTCCTCCTGGGAAGACTTATCTTCTCTGAGGAGTGGATGGGGTTGGCTGGAGTGGGGAAGATGGAGTGAACAGGAGAAGGGGAAAGAGTGGGAACTAGGTTGTTACGTACAATGGGAAAAAAAGATAGTTTAAAAGGAAAAAAAAATGAAAGAAAAAGAAACCAAATTTCAAATGCTCTATGATTCAGCTGATAGTATCGGATGGTCATTCAAATGCATGGTCAAACCCAAATTTGAAGGAAATATAAAGGAAAGACCATATGAATGTTTAATAAGATAGGAAGTCAGATATAAACTTAGGTGTAAAATCAGGGTAAAGATGATTTTTCCAACATTGTTAAATTGATTTAATATGCATGGAAATCAAGGCTGCAGAAACACCATGAGCTGTCACTGCTATTAATCAAAATGATAAGATTTAGACAAGTTGCTGAAAGAATGAACTTAAAATAGAAAAATGTTTATAGTATTTTTATTTTATAAGTAGTCTGTAGTAGTCAGGAATATTGATTTCAAATATTTAGAGATTCAAGAATATTTAAAGAATAAATTATTTACTAATAAAACTCAGAAGTCAATAATAAAGAACTAAATGTAAGATAAAAGACAATTATGTAAATGAGTAATTATAGAAGCAAATATTCATGTCTATAATATACAAATATACATATTTTTATTATGAATTTTATAACTTGTGAGGAAAAGGATCTGAGCATTTCAAGCTTTTATTTTCTGTCTTCTGACAGGCTAGGAATGACATTTAATTCTGAATGAAAATGTCCCACTGAGATGAAATGGAGTAATATTATCTGGCAAATGTTTTCCTGGGGAATGAATGTACGTTTGTTAGATGAGCTGAATCATTACTCTCCTTATATTCAGGCATGACATAGCATGGAATCCATTATTTGCAAATGTCAATTTTATTTGAAATCTCAATGAAAAGAAGTGAAATCTATAAAATAAATGCAGAAACAATGAATGTCAATAAAATGAATTATGGTAAAGGAAACAGCTCTTTTAAATGGTTATCCAATATACAGGAAATCTAGAGGATTTTGATGGTGATAAATATAAAATGCTTTTCTTAAATTAATAGAAACAAAAAGATTATTCTCATTTTTTGGTGGAAATACACTGGTCTGTTTGATGTTCCATAGACAATTAGGTTTCCCAGCTCTGAGATTGTCAATAATATGAGTGAAAAAAACATATTTACAGGTTCTTGGCTCTGTGCACTCGGTTTTATAAAGCTACTCTTTCGTTTATCTGTTGAATTTGAATTAGGAGAAGAAAAATATTTCTTTTATAAATTACTTCCAAAATAACCTTACTTGTTAAAAATATTTGCTCTTTTCCTTAGTAAAATGGAACTATTGAGGAATGTTTCTCTTGAAACAAATATAAATTTAAGATACAAAATAGATAATTGGAGTTATCAACATGGTAAAGATCCTGGACAGGCTAATGTCCTGGATGAGAGAAAAAAAAAGATATTGAGTGATTATCACAATCAACTAAAGAACTAAGGGCATATCACACTCTGGCCTATTCTTTGCTTGCTATATGCATTCTATTTCTTACATAATATTTTAATCTCTCCCAGTCCCTTTATTGCTTTAACATTCACTTTCTTGAGACATTTTCAATCTGAAATCTGCCTTACATTTTGTTTACTTCGTATTGATGATTAGCATATTTGTGAAGTAACTAATATAGATAAACACAAACACTATGACAAGTGAGACTTGTTATTGTTATCTCCTCATGATGGGAAAGGTGGGTCATTTCATCCTTATACAAAGAATAATTATAAATCTTAAGATGTTAGTAGAGAGATACTTCTCTCTAAGGAAATTAAAATATTTTGTAAAGGGACATATAGAAATTGCTGCCCACACAGTCTGTGACAATTATGAATTTACTGACTTTCATCTGAAAAATCACTTTTTATCAATGAATCAAAAATATTTAACATTATTTCTTGAACCCTAAATTGATATTGGAAGTGTCTTTTGAACCAGCTTAGAATAAACCTTTGAAGTAAATCATCTACACTTGGGTACCATGTATGGATGATGGACATCAGACTTAGGCATCTTCAAGACAATTCCAGTTTTTATTAATCATTTGTAAATGCTTATTTCTATCTTAATTTATTTAGAGCATACAGAGCATGCAATTCATTTCCTGGGATTCAACTTGTCTCTTCCTATTATCAGTCATAATTCCTTATCAAACATATCATATAATCCCCAGAAATTTTTAGCTTCACATAATGCTGTTATTTTCTAAAGCCTCAAAAATATTTTCAAAACTTTTTGAACCTATGATTTCCCGTATTCCAATACTAACAAGACCTGAACAAATAAAATTTTCAATGTTCTTAGCTATGTTGATTTTATTCTTGGTTAATGCTTTCTTCCTCTGTTAACTTTGCTCCTGGAAAGTATCACTTGACCATTCAGTGTTTATTTAAAGATTATCAAGAGAAAATACAGAGGAGAGATTAAAGATCCAGTTAGTTGCAAAAAGAAAGGTTGTGTTGTTTTGAAAACACAAGCTGTGCATCAGAAAAGGAGGTCTGCTCATGTTCATTCCAAAGACTTCAAGAATTAGACATGAGCCTCAGGGAAATCCAAGTACTCAGGTAACTTTCAAAGTTCTGTAGTGACTACTGTTTTAAGGCACCTGCCTTCCATATCCCTGGGAAAGTTTCTCTGCCATCTAGAAGGAAAGAAGGAACACTAATATCCTGCAGGAAACCTACTGGACAAAATCAGCCTGCTTGTTCTGGGGCAGTTCTTCCTTTTCCAAATAAACATCAATCCCAGTTTTTGGGTCTGCCCCATCTTAATCATTTTCTATTGCCATGAAAGAGCACCAGGACCTTGTAAACATACAGAAGAACAGGTTTTATTGGGTACTTATAGTTTAGAGGTTAATTTCATTGCAACTATGGCTGGGATCATGGCAGCAGACAGGCTGGTACTGGAGCAGTAGCTGGAGCTTATATCTTCATACAGAGACTCCAGGCAAGAAGATAGAGATAATTGGGAATGGCTCAGGCTTTTGAAACCTTAAGCTCACCTCAAGTAATTTGCCTTTTCCAACAAGGCCAGACCTCCTAAATTTTCCTAAACAGTCTACCAACTGGAGCCCTATGTTCAAATATATGATCCAATAGGACCATTCTCTTCAAACCAAAAAATCTATATTATAAATTCCTATTTTTCTTATTCAAAGCCACTCAGAAATTTAGATAACATCTCTGTGGCGTGTTTTCTACCTCAGAGTCTCTTAAAGTCTTTGGTCCACATAACAACTAATCACATTTTAAGTTAACAGATCTTTCTTATGCCTTCTTATTCTTTAATTATAATTGATAAATATGTCGATAGTATACACACATATATGTATATATATGTATATATGTATATGTATGTATATATATATAAATATATATGTATGTATGAGATAATTTAATGTTGCTCATGTGTGTTTAGGGCTGACCTCTAGGGACTGATTAAGCTACCAGGTATCTCATCTCTAGAAAAGACCAAATTTTAAATGCACACTCAGGAACCATCAGTTGCCTATGGCTCTTTTTCTAGGATTGAAGCTCTTATGTAGTTTTCTCATTTATTTTGTGTGCAAACTGATGTTGTTCCTCCTTTGATCTTGTGTAAGAAACCACATTGTTGAGATTCCTTGGTTCAGTTCCCTTATCACACACAGAAAAAAAAATGTTTCAAAACAGAAGTTGAGTCCTGGTCCTTGGGCTTATAAAATCTTCTGAAATCCCTTTCCACAATATGCTCTGAGCCTAAGTTATAGGGCTTGTGTTGTATGTGTATCAATTACAACTGGACAACCCATGATTCTTTCTCTGACTTTTGACAAGATTGGACTTTCATTAACGGTCTCTGTGTGCTGCAAAGCAAGCTTCTTTGGTGAGAGGTGAAAAATACAGTTCTCTGTAAGAATAAGAAAATTTGTTAAATCAATGATTGTTTCTGCTGTCTGACTTGCCCCAAATACCCTTGCTTCTTATTGCGCATTGCACTTTATCTTGACATTTTGTTTGTTTCTTTTTGTTATTATCCATTCCATTTATTTTCTTCAAGTTTAAATTAAAATGTTTTGAGGAAATTTTTTGAATACTGTGCATTTATTTTTAAATGAAGAGAAAATAAGTATTGCCATTATTTCTATTAAGCAAATATGGTGTTTAGAAACCAGTTACATTTATTTGCCTATATGACACAGGCCTTGGACTGTGGACTCCCTGAAGCCAAAGTTCAATTTTATGTTCAAAATACTTGGATACTCTATATCCACCATCTCATTAAATCCAATGATTTTCATCAGTTTCCTCTTATGTACATAATATTTTAGAATGATTGGAGAATAGACTATGAAAAATTAATTCCTATGACAAATCATATCTTTGTGAGCTAAGGAAGAGGAAATAATCATCAATAAATATAATTTAGGCTAGTATGCAAAGGACAGATTAGGTGATATTTATCTTAATATTGTCTTCAAGATCACTACATACAGCACTAATACCAAGGTCTCTAGGGATGACTTACCTGAGTATTTATGAAGAGTAAAATTGGGATCACAGCCCTTATATAATAAACCATTGTTACACCAATACCTGCAGTTTTAGCACTAAAAGGATCTGTCAACCTCTTTGGACCTCTCTGCATGCACCCACATAAGTATGGATAGAACATACACAAAGATACATACACTCATAGCCACATACATATGAATATATACACTTACAGCCATAATTACTTGGATATATATACTCATAGTCACAAACACATGGATATATACACTCTCAGAAATATATGCATAGATACATATGCTCAAAGTCACATATACTCACAGCCATATACTCATGAATACATACTTCCACAGCTGTACGTACATGGATACATATGCTCAAAGCCACATACACATGGATACATACACTCACAGCTACATACACATGAATACATACATTCACAGCCATACATAAATACATAGGCTCGCAGTCACATACACATGGATATTACACTCACAGTCTCACAAACATAGATGAAATAAATCTTTAAAAGTAGGTACAAATAAGAGCATTTTAAGTGGTTACATTAAAATCAAGGAGAAAATGTTGTTGTGAATGATTACTATATTTTTAATGATCATTTTGTGCAGATAAGACTTTTGTTTTGGTTCATAGTTCTTTTTCTGGTTGTCTGTTCACTATTTGTAACTTCATTTACTGTAAAAGTCAAACAACCAAAAGTGGAGAAATTTCGAAACAGAATGAGGGATATAAAAATAATTAATATCACAAAAATCTGTTTCAGGAAATGAAGGAGAGCTGTAATTTTACTTTCATGTTTTCATGAAGAGGTAGATATTAGACAACTTCGATAGCTCTTGTCAACTATAACACAAGTTATATTAGGAATATTAGAGTAATCAAATATTCTAGAATGTTATTTATTCCTTATATCACCATATGACAAGTAGAATTCCATTTTAAAATAATCTTATTAGTATTAGTCTCCATTGATATTTTAATCACATTGAATGTGTAGTCATAATTAGGGTTTCCACTGTTATTAAGGGACTCCATTACGACTGCAACTCTTATGAAGGAAAACATTTGATTGGGTGGCATCCAGTTTCATAGGTGTAGTTCATTAACATCATTGCATGGAGGCATGCAGACAGGAACAGGGCTGGAGAAAAAGCTGAGAGTTAGGGAGCTATATCTTGATCCCAATGGCAACAGGAAGTGGTCTGAGACACTGGACATAGCTTGAGCGTATATGAAACCTCAAAGCCCACCCCAAAGTGACATACTTCCTCCAACAAGGCAATACTTACCCCAACAAAGCCACATCATCCAATCGGGCCACTTTCTATGAGTTTATGGGGCCAATTGCATTCAGAGAATCACAGTGTTTAATCTTTTCCAGAGGCTTATTGGATCAGGAGAGGGTAGGTGGAGGGGAGCTAGAAGAAGTTGGGGGAGGGGAATTGGTGAATGGGATATATTGCAGGAGAGAAGAATCTGTTTTCAACTAAAAGAATAAATAAATTAAAATTATAAATTAAATATTTGTTTAAATTACAGCAAATACAGCTCTTCTCCATGTCTTATGCTTGTTTTTATATTACCACTGTACCTTTCACGATGAGGGTATTTTACTTGCCATGGAAAGAACTGATTAAAGACCTGTAGAACAGTTGAAGGTCCAGTTAGGACTCATTCCTTACAGGGGAAACTCCCTCAGAGAATCTATACAAATTGTAATTCATCACTTCAGGTGGCATCCATTTGTGACTGCTTGGTAACAAGCTTTGTTGTCATACTGAAAACTGCATTCTGTAAATCTCTATTTGTCATGTTTTAAATGTTCCTTAAAACAATGACAAAATAGTTAGGCTGAAGGAACATAGGGGGATAATATCCATGAAAAGTACATAAGATGTCTTAACAAGAACCTTCAGACAAAAATTCATATGCTTTCTATTCTGTACATATGTGTCTCTAGGGTGAAAAGTAGAGTTATCTTTTAAAATTGATTTTTAACTTTCTTATTATTATAAACAGACCTTTTATGAATGGCTTTGTGATGACAGGGATCCAAAACTATGATCTTAGAGTATTCATTGTTAAAGGTCTGGGATTTCACTTAGAGAAGAAAAATGTGTGTTGATAACTGACAAAGCAATCAGTTTTCAAAAGGTAAAATTTGTATTATTAAGAAAAGCTTAAAATTTTATATTTTAATTGATGTTCCAACCCATATTTTTTTGTCTTAAGACAATCTTAATCTGAAAACTAATTATTTTTTTGTAAATAATATTGCTTGTGGCTGTGTTTTGTTGTATTTGAAACTAATACAACCAAAAGTATTTAGTCCTTTATATATAGTTGTGAAAATGTATAACAGATTGACTTCATAATTATTTTTACAGTTTTACAATATTGAAATAAAGCTTAGCATTAACACTCATTTATATAAAAGTAACATTAAAAATAAGGAATATGAAAAAAAATCTGTGCAACGGCTAAAGCACTAAAAACTTTCAAAGACAAATTATGCAAAGAACAACTAATGGTTAGGTTTCAAATTACATTTTTGAAGAAATGGACTAATGTAGTAGTTTACTGATGAATGTAATTTGATGAGATCTATTTCAGCTTAACGGCAAGAGAAAATTGTTGGAAGATATTGGGGAATGACAAGTAGATTGTGAGTTGTGAACTCTTAACTCATTCCCTTCTATTTTTTGAGAATTATAATTATAAACTCTCTTCCTTTCGATTTTATTTTTGAAAATTATAATTATAATATCTATCTCTTTTATTCTTCCTTAACTCTCCCATATATCTCAATATGTTCTTCAACTTCATAGCCCCTGTGTTATTAATTGATACTATATGCCTATAAGTATATATGTACACATTCCTAAATATATATAATGTTATTTGGAGGTATATGTTCAAGGCTGATACTTTGGAACTGGACAGCAAATTGCTGTGCTCTTCCTAGGAGAAGACTGCTTCTTTTAGACCCAACTCTTTTTAGGAGCCGATAGCTCTTTGGGTAGGGTTAATAATCTGTGGATTTTTCTCTGTTCGTTTAGGCATGTGCTTTGGTATAGTTCCTGTTCAGTTCATGTTTAAACAGTCATTTTGGTGATAGTTTATGAGTGTAACTTCTGGTATTAATAGAAGACACAGTCTCACAACAAACACCCTGGTTCTTTACTCTTTGCAATTTTAATGTTAAGAGCCTCCAAATATCTGCTGATATTTGTGCTCCTGATTGTATGTGTCTGACTTGAGTGCATTCCTTTCCTACTTAATAACTATCTTGCTTCCATTTGCACATAAATGAATTTATTTGTTTATTATCTCTACAATCCATAATTATTTTATTCCCCCATTGAATATAATTTAAGCTTACTAATTCAGTCTTCCATATGTAAGTTCAAATTTTCTAAGAAGTATATCTGATAGGGTTTCCTTCACTGGAGATCTAGAGGTTTCTATTGGGTGAGTGTGTGTGTGTGTGTGTGTCTGTGTGTGTGCGCGCATGTGCATGTGTGCGTGCATGTGTGTATTGATGAACGATGCCTAATTCTGCTTAGTACATCATAAAAATGATTTCATTATTGATGAAAGCATGGTCTTATTTATTATTTATTATTTCCAGGCAGTTTTCTCCTTTCAATTCATCCAGTATTCCATATTTAATACTGTCACCATGTAATTTGTCACAGTTTGTTTTCCTAGACTTGGACCATTTTAACATACCATCCCATTTACAGTGTATTACATTATCTAGTTACATATTCACAGAACTGCTAGTTACATTGCTCTTTGTCCATGCTTCTTTCTTGCTTTATCTATGCAATCTTTGAAATTGGCAATAAAAATCTGATGCTGATGTGGGATTCCCCTCTGTATGCTGTGAATATGTTTTTATTACCATTGGTTAATGAATAAAGCTGTTTCAGCCAATGGTTTAGCAGAAAAAACGAGGCCAAAAATCTGAACAGAGATATAGAGAGAAAGTAGGCCAAATCCGGGAGATTCCATGTAGCAGCCAAAAGAGATATCCCAGATCCTTACCAGCAAGCCACAGCCTCTTGCTAATACATAAATTAATAGAAATGGTTTAATTTAAGATGTAAGAGTTAGTTTTTGTTTGGTGGCGTTATGGATTTTTGCCTATTTTGTTTCCAGACATAAGCACTCTGTCTATCATGTACTAACTTGTAATGATGAAATACGAGACTCCATTGTCTTGTGTGACTTGTTGGTGGGGCTAATTAAAGTATTTTAAGACCCCTTTTTATATCACAGTGCTATAAGACAGTAACATGTCATCTTTCTTTCAGACACCAGGGGTTTTGATAAAAGCAGCATGGTGAGGTTGGGATAGCCAGAGACAATTAAAATAAAACTCAGTTTGATCATTAGCTGTTTATCATATTTGATGTATGCAAACAATCTCTGAGTCTCACTGTAATTTTCCACATGCCAATGATTTATAAAACTTGATCTCTATGGTGTGAGTGAAGTTTCCCAAATAAGGACTATTGGTTCTTCAAAACAAAGCAAATAAAACAAAACAGTTTTCTTCTCTAACTGTACTTCATTGTGTGTCATCACCTCCACACATTGTGTTCTAGATAAACGTTAATATCAACAGCTAAACATTACTGATTCTTTCATAATTCCCTCCCAAAAGGGCTGACAAACCTTAACGCTAAGATCCACTATAGCCTTTCTTTCCCTTGAGAGATTTTTTTTAAAACTCTTATACAGTTATAAGAAAATATTAGCAGGCATTTTGTCCATTTATGAAAACATCACGCATGTTGATTAGCCAGTGTCAAATATCCATATGAATAATGCTATCATAAGAATCACTTTGTTTGTGCAGCCAATTATAATAACTATGCTCACCCTGCTTTTGGTGATTCAGTTCTGTTATTGGGCTGCTGCTACTCCAGGACCAAATTAAGCCCTTCACATTTAATTAATTCACCAAATGCGCAGCTACTTCTTCAAACTTAACATCTGGCATAAGAAGACCCTTGACAAAGCACTTCAAAATTGCGTACAATTTTCTGTCTTATACTGTTAATGAAGCAATGCTTTCCTGGCTTTCCCACTGTGAAGAAATAGGTTTTACATAGCTTACCTACACTGGCCTTGAAATTTCCGAGTTTGATGATCTCTTTGTCAACAGTAAATCAAAGGAATCAGGCATCTACTAATCCTTTTCAGCGTAGGCCATCTTTCTCAAATGCTTCAGACAACCAACCAAATCTATTGGGACACTTTTGAATCTGTGCAGATTTCATATTAAAATTAGAATCGCTCCTCAGTGGGTCCATATCCATACACTCAGCATACTCCAGTATCATACTCATTCCACAATTCCACAATTATTCCTCACCCTCAAGATTCAATCCCACACATATTATCCGGACTTCAACTTGAATGAATTAGTAAATACATTAGGTTCTTCAGTGATGCAGCATACATTCTCACAGAATATACTTCTTTTTTAATCTTCCTCATAGCAGCCTGCTTGGCCTTAAATCTTGATTAGGGAGATCTAGAGGCAATAAACGGTGGGACTGAAGGAAATCAGTATTGTCTTCTTTATAGAGTGTCACTGCAGGTTAGGCAGATAATGTAGAATTATATTTCTTAAACCTAACGGAGAGGGTGATACTAAAGAAGACAAAGAGTAGTGATGCATCCTTTGTGATGAGTGAAGAAATGTATTCCTTATATGAAAGGAAACTTTCAGAATCTGAGGGCCAAAAATCCTTAGGCTAATTGGGTTCTTTGCACAAGCAGTCAGGTCCTCTTAACTACTGAACCTTTTTACAGTCCCTGTGTCATAACTTAGTTCAATGGGACATTGACCACCTTCATTTTCTACAAAATATCACATACTTCTACTACCTTAATGCCATAGTGCTGCTGGGACAAAATGAACAGGAAGTAGTAACTGCATTGGACTCGCTGGTGACATATATGTGCATCAGACGATGGGAAGTTAATCTAACCAAAATTTTTCAGTCCTTTGACCTCAGTGAAATTTTTCCAGTGGGATGAAGCATAAAGAGAAATTCCTTTTAAGTTTATGGGTAAGTTGTAGCACCTTGCCCTTCCCACCACCAGGAAAGAAACGAAAGATTTATTGGGCCTATTTGGGTGCTGGAAGTAGTACATTCTTCATTCAGATATGTTATTCAAGTCCATATGTCAAGTGATTTGAAAAGCTTTTAGCTTGGAGTGTGGTCTAGAAATGGGAGAAGGTACCACAGCAAGTGCACACTGCTGTGAAGGCTGCTTTAGCGCTCAGACCACAGCATTGAGCATGAGGTATAGTTCTAAGGTATCAGTGAGAGACAAGAACACTGCTTGAAGCCTTTGGCAGTCCCATTTCATTAAATCACAGCATAAATCCTTGGAGTTTAGGATCAGTACACTACCATGATTTGCAGACAACTATTTTTTGAATAGCTCTTGGCCTGCTACTGGAACTTAGTGGAAGTTGAACTTTTAACAATTGTCCATCAAGTTACCATGTGATATGAGGTGCTCATCACGACCTGGATATTACCTGACCCATAAATTGGGACATGCACTTCAACAATGTATCATCATGTGAGACAGATATGTGAATAGAACCGAACAGGTCTTGAGAACACATGCTAAATGAAAATGCCCATAGTTTTTTGTTACTTTTACAATGCCTTCTTTTCCCAAGCATGTACATATGTATTAACTGGGTATGCCTAGAAACAATTGCGTGCAGAAATTGAGACTAGACCCTCATTTATCTATGGTTATGCAAAATACAATACGAAGTTGACAGTTGCAGCTTTCCAGTCTTTTTTTGAGAAACTCAAGAGACACGAGTGAAAGGTAATCTTCATAATGGGTAGATCTGGTAGTGAACATCATCATACATTTTGTTTGGAAGGAGACATGGCCAAATGTGCTATTGTTTATTTGTTCATGTGCTGTATCTAATGCTTTGGCTGAATGGTCAGGGAATTGGAAAGAAAATTATTGTATAATTTCTGAAAAGAGTCCTTTGGAAGAGTATGTAGATAGGTCTCTGCAAATGAGCAAATGATGTTAATATTCTCATGCCTCATGTAAGTGATCATCTAAAGGTAAGTTCAGTAGAGGAGGATTTCAATTTAAAAAAAAAGTGGATAGTGGGACCAGTCCTGTTCTATCGATAATAAGCCTCTGTCCCTGGCCATTCCTTTCATTTCCCTATGTCTTCATGAGCAAAGTAGCCATTATGGCAGAGATGGAGGCTAATGGGGTCTCCACAAAATGGAGTCATGGATCTGCAAACAGGAGGGAAAACACACACACACACACACACACACACACACAACGAAATTAGACAGAAATAGTCTCAGCTATTTTCACCTATCAGTTCTTTCAACAACTATTAACTCTTTGCTATATTATCTCTAATTAAACTGGCTTTGTCTTCTATAGCTCATAGTGACCCCTATCCAAAGAGATTTTGACTTTATACAGGATCTCTTATGAGATAAGCACAGCACTGTGGTTATCGCTTTGGGAGATACAAACCATACAACTCTGTTACATGATGCTGGCTTTTTGCATACTTTACAGACAGTTTCTATTTCAGAAATTTGCGATATAATTATTTCCATTGTTTTGTCATTTTGCCTATGTTATTTTTTCCCCTGATACTTAGGTGAAGGAAAATTTCTTTTGAAGACAGTATTAAAATATCACTTTGTTTCTATCTTGCTAGCTTGCTCAAACAGGTTTTGAAAATTTTACATATATACCAACTATGACTAAGACATTATTATTCCTGGGACCTGCTTAAAAAATACTGACTGGCAGTGGGAACAGGATTTGTCCCCAATACATAAACTAGTATTTTGAAGCCCATTTCCTTGCTCAACCTTGATACAGTGCGTAGGGACTGGTCCTGCTTCAACTTACTGTGTTAGGCCTTGTTGGCTCCCCATGGGAGGCCTTGTTGTTTCTGAGGAATGGATGAGTGTGATGCAGGAGTGAGAGGAGGGGAGGAAGAGGGAACTGTGATTGCTACGTAAAATAAATAAAAATTTTAAAAATTAGACATTTTAAATAAAAATCTTGTGTTTCTAGTAAACTCAGAAGATATAGTGTCTTTTAAGATATTTAAGCCTACTGAGCACAGCAAAAACAACAACAATAACAACAAAAGACCCACATATAGATAACTCAGAAAATTCTCAATCAAATCCAACAAATTTTTTCACCTGCAAATCATTATTTACAGGGCTCACATTTTCTGAGGTAGTGTGAAATTTATTTATTAAGGAAACATTTTATGAGCACTCCTGAATTTTATGAGATTTTTAGCATTTGTTTCTTATTGGATATAAAGTTTGTTTAACCTTTCATTATATGTTAAAAGAAAAATAAGTTACATAATGTTCTAAATAGAAAAGCATTTAATACAGGATTTTTGCAGGCATTTAATTTCTGAACAAGAATGGTACACTGGCCACAGCTGTATATAGATTTAACAGCGAGAAATGACATCAAATGTTTTTTTTAAGTGAATTTACTGTGTTTTATGAAAGAATATGTTCTCTTCATGTTTTTTTTTCTTGTCACTAAAACTTTTCTTTCTCCGAAATTACTCTTATTATCATAGTTATAGACTTTCTCAGATATAATACAGGGTGGGGACATGGAGGCTTGGTCCTTCCTGAACTTGGTTTCTCAGACTTTGTGGACACCCCATGGGAGGTATTACCTTTTCTAAAGGGTAGATGGGGGAACTGGGAGGGAAAGGTTGGTAACAGAGGTAGTGGGAGAAGGGGAGGGAGGGAGAACTGATGATGGTTTGTTTGGTTTGCAAAATGAAAAAGAAAACTTTAAATAAAAAAATTTAAATAGTAAAAATAGAAAAAGAGAAAGAAATAGTGGTCACTTTCTTGTGGGTCTAAGAAGAGAACTAGTAAGGTGACATTCAGGGACAGATGTTTTAGGCATAAAACAATGAAGATAAGAAGAAAGAGTTGGTGAATGGGTTCAGTTGAAATCACTGAATTTTAGGAATGTAAAAATGTCGATATTCTGTTTTCTCCTGCTTTTCAAAAATAAAGAAATGCAATAGAAAAAAAGGAAGAAAAGTAAAAACTGACTGGTTATCACTAGCAGTTTTTCCTATTTGCTTTTTTTACTTTGCTATTTCTGTTTTTATTTTGTTTTTTAATTATTTTATATATTTGTATTTTTTAATTTTATTTTACATTCAAACCCTAGTCTCCCTCCATCCCCTCCTTCTGCCCCCTTTGTCTCCTCTCCCCCAGCACATCCCCCATACACTCCTCCCAAAGGGTAAGTCCTCCCATGGGAAGTCAACAAAACCTGGCCCATTATGTTGAGGCAGCCATAGGCCCTCCCCTCTGCATTAAGGATTAGCATGTCATCCCACCATTGGGCTCCAACAAGTTAGCTCATGCACCAGGGACAAATCCCGGTCATATTGTCAGGACTTCTTCAAATAGACTGTCTACCACATTTGGAGAATCCAGTTTGGTCCCATGTTGGCTTCACAGCTCTCAGAACTCTAGAAGTCCAGAGTTCATAAGGTCCTATGACCTTGGTTCAGCTTTGTCTGTAGATTTCCATTTCATGATCTTGACCTCCAGTTGAGATTTTCACTTGAAATGCTTATGGGAGAAACAGAACAAACTTCTAAACAAAGATGATAATTCATCTCAACCAAAATCCCATATATCAGTAACTCTGCTGAACCCATAGGATACTTTTCACTGTATTTCCTAAATTTTATGCAGTTGATAGTTTTTTTTTTATTAAAATGTGTCTTGCTGAGGAAATTAATAAACAATAAAATAAAATTATCCCCTGGTTTTAAATAAAAATTTTATGCAAATTCAATTTGAAATATTTTCATGTAACTATTAGTAAATATCCTAAAACAAACATTTAGAGATTTTGCCAGAGATATGTTCAATGGTGGTATGATAAAAGATAATCACAAGAGTGTATGAATTCAGCATTTGCTCATGGTGAGAGTGGTAACTTTAAATATTTAAACACATCCTTAAAAATCTTAAATGATATATTGTATTTTAAATACGTCCAGTAACATATAGACATATTAAATTACTGAAAATGGCAGAATTGTTCATTGGCTTGATTAGTGTGTAAATTTACGCAGTCTGAATCTTGAAACTTGATTATTAAGTTGGATACAACACTTATTGCCTCCATCATTCACAGACATATTTATAAAGGTTATTACATGTAGCATCATCTTTTATGGGACAGAAAATCATGAACACATTAGGGCATATTTAACCATGCATTCCTATGATTATTTTGATTACCATAAGGCTTGTTTCCACATGAGCTATGCTAAAATCATAAGTTTTCAACCAAGTAGAAATGTTCTGAGGTTGAAATATGATGATTTAAATCCTAGTGTTTGCTTCCAATTAACCTTTCTAGAACCTTGGTCATAAGTCTTTCCAATATGTTAAATTGTGAAACTATACTAAATTATACAGTGAAGGGTATTATCCTCTATATTATAACTAATTCAAAGACAGATGATTGCATGCTACATGTATTAATGCTAAGATTAAGAAAACACTATCAAATTCACTAATTTCTCAAAGATATGACTGAAGAGGAAATATTATTAATGTGAGAAAATGAAATATCTTTTTAAAAATATTTACACCTGAAACTGAAATTTCTAGCCTCACAATTAAGCAAAAAAAAAATGGAGGGGGAGGAAAAAGTTTCCTTAATACTGTACTTTATCTATAGACTAGCTGTAATACTAAAACAGCACAGTTCCTTGAGGGGCAGCAGCAGTCCACTGAGGATGGTTTAGGGCAACAGCAGTGGGAGACCATGGCAGGCCACAAGGGGCAGTCAATTCTACCACCTGAGGCCTCTGTGGATCCCAGGTGGGTGGGAGGAATGGGAGTTGGTGGGTGAGAGACTGGTCTCACAAGGAGCCATGGCGGTGAGAGACAGATAGGTATTATAATGCAGAGAAAGTGGGCATTTCTTTACTGGGTTATGGATGGGGAAGGGAAAGAGGAAAAGGGAAAAAGGGGAAGAGCAGAGAGAAAGAAAGATAGAGAGAGGGAGGGAGAGAGAGAGAGAAAGACTCTCTCTCTCTCTCTCTCTCTCTCTCTAGTTACCTCTTCTAAGAACGACTTGCCACAGTGGACTTGGAGGGAGTGGGCAGGGTTTGTCTCTTAAAGGGATAGGACAGATCATTGTGCTAGTTTTCATAGGTATTATTAACATTCATCTTCGACACCATATATATTTTTATATGACAATATAATTATATGTCTATATATGACATCTTTGAAAATATCTTTCATTAATTTTAATTTAGGAGGTAAGAAGTTCTAAAATTACAGCAAAGCATGAATTCAAGAATTTATATACCTTACTATTTCAATTACTGTTATGCCCAGATCACAGAGTCCTCCAAAGACCACCAAGGAGTTCAAATTTGTATGCAAAAGCAAACAGCCTTTTTCAAGCTTGTGCTTGGACCCTCCACAGGCCTGACACAGTGGTGTGAGATGAGAGAGCCTTAAGCTAGTTGGGGTGAGGTTTTTTATTATAGCAGAGGCTGAGGTAAGGGGTATCTAGGTTCATGATCCCTGATTGACGGACTTTTGTCTAGGGGTGTCTTTGTGAAAGGGGATGGGTGTGTGCTGCTGCTAAGCGGCTCATATAATCTACAATGGTTAGAACTTTAGGTATTTCCTTTGGAATGTTAGTATTTTCCATTGGATACTGATTGGTCCCTTCCTTGGTGGTGCATGGGTGGTCTCAGTTTGTGGTATTTCCTGGAGTCAGTAATTGACTTAGGATGAACCAAAACTCTTCTGTGGTCTACTTTCTGATGGTCTCTTTTGAGCCTGTCATGGCAGCATTATAGCCAAACTGTCATGGGCCCTATATTACAAATCCTTTCAATGCAGAATATAACAATTGAATCAACAAGTTATGTTCTTAAAATATTAGTCTGACAAAAGTAAAAATGGCAAAAGTCAGCAAGCAAGGGCAGACATTGGAATCTACAAAGTCAGGCTTCCAATTTTGCTTAAACATTTGCTTCCTACTGAGTTCCTATTGCCCCCTTGTTTGAAAGGTTGTCAGGAGGTATTGTGCCTTCTTTTATTTAAAACTCAATGGAATGCAGTTTCTCTTTGTCCTAAATAGAGTTTCCCCATGGTATGTTGGTCTTTGTTCATTCCCAGTTGGATAGGTAGTACACATGATGCTTTTCTTGAAAAATCTTCAGATATTTCATACTGTGCAAAACACAACAGCTTGGTTCCAAGCCTAGTGAGCAACTTTGACATTTGCAGAGTGAGGACACTGCTCGACACTGGACATCTGGCTCCAGAAATATTTCTCAATTGTTTCCAAAGACAGAATGTCCCCTTCTGTATCATTACTCTAAGCTCCCTTTCCTCTTATACACAAATTGTAGCTATAGCCCAGTGTCAGATGGAGGTCAGGGTCTGTTTCAGGCATTAGAGGGGTTGCATTCAAGTTTTAGTTCTGTCATATTGATATTCACTTAATCAATATCTCCATTCTTCACAAATGACCTGGTTTCATGTTTCTTTGTTAAAGAGGTACTGCATATACAAAAGACTTGCTTATACAATCTTACCAGGAGTGAGTTGCATAGGGATTGTATCCTATGTCCCTTCCAACTTAAAACTTAGAACTAGGCTCCTACTAGAAATTTAGTTTATTAATTTTTATATGATTTTTATGCAAATATTTAAAGCAAAGTAGCATTTTCTTATTCTTTTACTTAGCATGTTTGCTTCTTATTATTTCACTCTTAAATTATGGCTATCAAACTTTTTTATAAATTATCAAGAGTGTATTTGATTATTAAATACTCTAAAAATTATTTTTCCATTTAGTTTATTGCTACACTAAGAGAACTTCTTGTCCCTTTTCTTTATGTCCCATTTTCCTCTAAAAAATATAAGAGTAAATGTTTGTTAAGATCTTGAAGTAAAATAAGTAATTGTTTAAAAATCAAGATTGGATATCATTCCATGTAATAAAAGAAGACCAAAGAAGAGACATTCGAAGAGACAGTTTTCTTGAGAAAATCTCAGGTTTGATAAAAATGAGATGAAAATAATTTTTAGAATATTTACAAAGTCAATATATTTGTCCCAGTGGATACTGGCATGTTATTGAAAGTCATTGTCTTGATATTGATTACATTGTGAGATTGGAACTGAGGAATGATGTGGGATTTCCCTCTGTATGCTGTGAATACTACTGGTTAATAAATAAACTGCTTTGAGACTATAGCAGAGCAGGGCAGAACATATTACTGCAATAGATATATAAGTAAATCTATAATTATGTATGGGTACATATATGTGATTCTCTGCCTAATTATCATATTTTAAGGGTTTTTTAGATGGTTTTTAGATTTTGAAGTCTTCCTCTTCTGATAATGGTGCTAATGTCATCATGAGAGAACAACTCCAGGATCTCATCAAATTCTAGTTGTTCCCAAAAGATCTCCTTTTTTAAATACTAACACATATGGCTTAGTATTAATATATTATTCCAATATACCTGTAAGATATAAATGATATGATAAGCAGTAGATCATATATGATAGTTGACATGGCCATACAAGTATAATAGACATCAGTAGGTATAAATGGTCATACCCAGTTGTGACCACTCTCATCCACAATAATGGCTAGCCCAACAAGATTTTCCTATCAGTGTAATATTATCACAATTGTGCCAGAGGTAAGCAATGGCCTTCTGATGGGATGAAAGGTTCACTACACAGGAGGGAACTTATCTCTGGTACTGTAAACCTGTCCAATGTCCCATAGCTATTGAAGCCATGCACCCTAATTTTAGATTCTATTTCTGATGTTTCCCTAAATACACATAGCATCAAATCACCTTCTAAATACTTAACATTTTATCAGCAAGTTAGTGCAAGTTTTATACTTTGTCAGATAAGTAACAATGTAAGGCAGTCAACACAGAGACACCCAACTACTTCAAAGAGCAGAGAATACGTGATGTGGCTTGCTCAGTCCCATATTGTTCATATACAGCCCCATATACCCTCAAGGCTCAAGGAACAGCGTAGAAGAGGGGACAGAAGCATTTTCAGAGCTAGAGAGCAAAGAGGACTGCTGAAAATAGTGGCTTGTAGATATGACAGGGTTGTTGTACTCATGAGCTCAGCAAGGATGTGGAAACCTGTACGATACCTGAACAATATCAAGCTAGTCAACTTTCTAGCACAGATAGAGGATGGGCTTCTAAGGCTCTGATCCTAGCTATAACCTTGTATCCACTGATGACCAATGAGGAAAGGCTTAAAAGCTTTCTTTGAGGATGACAACTATCCCAGGTTCCTGGTGCTGCAATGGAAAGTCTTAATTGGATTCAGTTTTCAGGAAGAGTCTAAGAATTTTGGAATTGGGTATGGGCTGATCTAGTATAAGTTGTATAAGATGAAGCAGGTATAGATATAATCAAAATACGTTCTGTTTATGTATAAAATTCTCAAAGAATATATCAGTGAAACAAAATATGATGAAAGAAATTTGGTTTTATCATAGGGTCCATAGGCATCAATCTGAATAATATGGGAAAACAGAAACAATAATTATGGGGTTAAGCCATATGGTTCTAGTACTAGCAAAATGCCTTCACTATAAGTTTTAACATTGAGGAAAATTACTAAATATGTTTGATGATATTAAAAAGTACTTTCAAAAAGAAGAAATTTTGTGAGATTACAGCAATATCTAACCAATTTTTTTTCTTTCATTTCTTAATTCCTGAAGTCAACTTCAGAATATCTTGTGTGGAAAATGTACACATTTTAATAGTTCATCTTTAATACAGGGAAAGAGGAGTTCAATGTACACAATTAGTTTGCAGGGGGAAATGATGTGTCTATTAATTCTTGAAGAAACTGGTACAATGCATTCTAACATAAAGTCAGATACTTCTCCAATGCCACCTTTGCATTTCAGATAAAATGTCAGCATAAGTTACAGCCAGAGATGAATGAGATCAAAGCAGTTCCTGTTGATTAGGTACAGCCAGGTCTCCTTTAATTAGATTCTCTGGCTCCATTTTAAAACTTCATCACCTGTTAAACTCTAGCAATCAAAGTTTTTAATGTGGACACATTATTCATTTTAACCACCATCAATTTACATTCCCCTCGAATTTGGAAAATGTTACCCTTATCCATTTGCAGTAAAGAATTTTTAGACAATGATGTGAAAAATCTTTTTTAAAATGATTTTCAGACAATGATAATTATTGAAAAGTTTATTTCTATATAGAAAAAATTACTGTTCTAGTTATTTTGATTGGATCAGACATATTACATCTTATAATTTCTTAAGTAAAAGTTGCTCTCCGAACAGCCTTCTACCAGAAATCATTTGCTCTTATAGGTATTTTTTCACTGTTACTTTAAAAAGTCTAAATATACAGGAAATCAATGTTAAGAATTATAGTAGTGAAGGTTTAAGTGCATGCAGTTCACATTTCCTCATATGGATGCTATTTTGCACTTGAGAATTCTTATAGCTCAAAGTGACTACTGCATTATAATATTATAATTGTGCTTTATGTTCTTGACAAAATGGGAATTTTATGATCTTGTAATTGGTAGAATGAGAACAGCTCCTATATTATATGTTCAGTTTTAATATTAACGTTATCATATAAATCAAAAAGAAAAAAAGAGTTTAAATTATTAATTTGTATTTAAGCAACCCAATAACTTCTAAGTGAATTTAAATATTGTTGGGGTATTAAAAACACTACGTGTTACAAGATAGCATGAGAAATTTTAACTTTATTCAAATGTTCTTTACATTTACATCTTTTGTCCTACCTATGAAAATTTAACACAAAGGAAAAGACAATAACATAATACCTTCGGATATTTGGAACATGTTAGTAAGAACTGACTTATGCTGTGATTGACTTCACAAGTATTAATCTCCAAAGGGCAATTTTTCCTTGCTTCCTGCATTATAACAAACCTCTGGATATCATAGAAGTTAGAACATTTGCAGAAGGGATGTAGACAATTCATTAAATCAGTATACTGGTTTGGGCCTAGTAATTCACGCATGATAGGTTGAGAAGTAGAAGGAACATGATGATATAGTTATACAAACCTTGAGATTTGCATGTTTATTGGGAACCTTCCCATTTCAAGAATGTTTAGTTTTCTGTACAAAATAGACTCTGAGTGAAAAACTTAACAAAGCCCAAGAAATGAAAATGTGTAGTATTTGTCCCTTGTCTTAAACTGTTGATAAAACACCTTGACAAAGCCAGGCATGGTGGACACACACATTAATCCTGGCACTTGGGAGGCAGAGACAGGAAGATTATTTTAGTTCCAGAGAAGACTGTTTTACATGAGTTCCCAATCAGGCAAGGCTAAACAAGGATATCCTTATTTCAAAATAAATTAATTAATAAAAGATATAAATATTTAAAAAACACACCAAAACCAAAAGAACTTAGTAAAAAGAACCTAAGTAAGAACAAGTATACTTGAGGTTACAGTTCCAGGGTACAGCCTATTATTTCTGAGGCATCATGTATTATGCTGAGTTTGCATTTAGAATCAAAAGGAATGAATGCTAGTATTCATTTTCCCCCATTTATTTTTGTTCAATAGTTATGTGGTTCTTCCCACTTCGATTAATCCAATATAAGCATCCCCACACTGGCATGTCCAGGAGCTTGTCTCCTAGGAGATTCAAGATATTATCAGGTTGGCAACATTAACCATCAAAGCATCCTGATCCCCAGAACATATGACCATATCCATTACCTTGTGAGATTGCTATAGATACAAAAGACAATACTATCTTGATTTATTTGTTGGGGACAAAAGACTCGCAGTATTTCTTTTGCATAAAGGAGGTGGCAAGAATTAGGGTTGGGATAGAATATGTGACAATAGAAACATAATTTAGAGTGAAATAAATCCCCTTGCTGACTTTGGAGACAGAGAAGAACCAGTATGAAGAATGTAGGCGACCTCTCCTAAATTAAAGAGGCAAGAAACCCATTGGTCCTATGAAATTCAAAAAGAAATTTCATCATCCTAACATCTTAATTTTAGCTTATAATACTAATATTGTACTTATGACCCTAAGAACTTTAAAGCAATAAATTTGCAAACCACAAGACTCACTGCAATTTTTATCAGTAGCAATTGGAAGCTAATGCACTTCCCAGTGTAAGATGTTATGAGGATTGAGTTTTCTCAGCTCATGATAAGGTCTCAAGAAACATTAGTTTGTTGTTGTTAGTCTGTCTGTTTGTTTTATATTGCATATGACATAAAGGGTACTTAAGTAGAGGTTTTCTGGAAGAAAATTTTAAGGGGATGAATCTTTCAAAGTTACTGAATCCAAATATTTTTAGTTTTAGGGAGGAATCCATGAATGGACTCAGGTAAAGTAATAATTGTGGTTGCTTTATTTTAGATTAAGTATGAGCTATAGAGTGTTACCTGGGTTTTAAAGTATAGTGATTTTTCTGTGTGCTGAATACTCAATCAACTCTTTCACTTACTCTGTGCTCTCCTTCTGCCACTGGCACATTATCAACTGTTATGTTTTCCTCTCTAGCCTGTGGAGTTCAATCACAGGTTAGAAGTTTCAATTGTTTTATGGCCTCAAGATGCATTTAGGTCCTTTGAGTTGGCCAAAGAAATCTAACCTGACAGGATGAAAAAACAAACACTTGTGCCTCTTGGAATGTGTATGATTATGTGTTACTGGTTAGAAATGTATTCTCAAATTTAGAGCAAGAGACTGCCGCAGGAGTCATAGCTTCTTGTAGGTTTGAAACATATACTGGACCACTGAGATGTTCTTAGAAGTTCTAGATAAACACATGCATCCCAGTGCTCAGGTTTCAGTGTCAAGCATCTGGTTCTTATAACCCTCCCTATTGTACCCAGCCTCAATGAGAAAACAAACTTACTGTATTTAAACAGACTGGAAGGAGTTTTATAGAGCTTAACAGCATGTTTCATCTATCATACTGTGTCATGGATTATTAGTTAGAAATCTATGATATTTCAGAAGAAGAAAGTCACAATTAGGATTTGAATAAATTTTTGTAACCAACGAAAGCCTGGAGGTAGAAGTGACCCTTGAGATCATGGCACTTGAAACAGAAATGAATGTTTAATTAGAAAATAAATAACTACCATTTTTTCTATTTTTAATGTATAAATATACATTAATCATTCAAGATAATTTCACCTGGAGATGCACACATTTTAATTGCTCTTTTCATGATATTACATATTTTGCTCTTTGACACTAAAACATAGTTTGAACAGCTTTCTTATCCAAAACTGTGTAGATATCCAACATTTTTTCCTAGTTTTTTAAAAGTCAACAGACATATTACAGTAATTAGACACCAGATATGACCTTTCCGGCTTTCAATAATTCTAATATAAGAAGACACATACACAGGAAAGTTTTGGAATAGTAAAAAAAATATTATTACAAGTTGTTATGATATGAGATCTCTGTGGAGAAAAGCAACCATTTGCATGTAGAGAAAGACTATGAAGAGATGTGTAAATACAACCATGGGTGATGGGAAGGATGTAAATGATGTACAATCTGATATTGGACAGCCTGTGTGCTATGATGTCAATAACCAATCTTACAACAAGTGAATCGTTAGATAAAACTTAATAGTAAAAATGTAAGGAACTCTACTTCTGTCTTTGGTTTTAAACAAAATTTAAATGAAAGTTCATGCAGAATCATTATATTAGTTTAATACTTGGTACATTTCCACTATACTCCTATACATGTTCATTTAACTCTGCACTCATAAAGTAAAGCCAGAGTCATTAAAGTACTCTAGTTCAGTGGGAAAGTCATTATACTTAGTTCTCATGGAGGTCTAGAATTTGTATCTTCCTTGATTTATAGGTTATAAACAGAAAACCATTTTGCTCAAATGTAACAAGGAGGACCAAAATAGAGACATACATGTATCCTCTGGGAAAGGAGAAATAAATAAGGTCTCCTGAGTAATTAGGAGCCTGGAGGAGAGGGGGAAAATGGAAGGGTTGAGTGGAGGGGAGCCAAGGAGAACATGAAGGAATGGGATGGTCAAGATGGGGGAAGGACAGAGAAGGACTAGAGGGAAACCTGTTACAAGGAAAATTCCATGAAATCCACAAGGATGACCCCAGCTAAGATGCGAAACGATTATGGAAAGGGGGTCCTGAACCGCCCTTCTTTTGTAATCTGATCTATGACTACCTTAATTGTCTTCATAGAACCTTCATCAAGATAGAAGCAGACGCAGAGATCCACAGCTAAGTACTGGACCAAGCTCCTTGTGCCCAGTCTATGAGTCGAGGAGCAACAATATAAAAAAAGGTATCAAGACCATGATAGGAAAACCCTCCAGAAACAGCTGACCTTGGCTGTCAGGAGCTCACAGACTCTGGACTGACAGCTGGGGAACCTGAAAGGACCAAACTAGGCCCTCTCTAATGTGGGTGATAGTTGGGTGACTTCGTAAGTTTGTGGGGACACTTTGTGTGATCAGGGTTTCTTCCTAGCACATTAATTGACTTTTTGGAGCCCATTCCCTACAGAGAGATGCCTTGCTAAGCCTAGATACAGGGGTGAGGGTCTTGGTCATGCCTCAAGGTGATGTGACAGATTTTGTTGATCCCCCATTGGAGGCCTTACCCTATCTGAGGAGTGGATGTGTGGGGCAGAGAGAAGATGAGGGAAGCAGGAGGAAGGGAGGGAGGGAGAACTAGGATTGGTGTCCACACTGATGAATATCTTGCATATCACCATAGATCCTTCAGCTGGCGATGGATGGAGATAGAGACATTGGAGCACTGGACTGAGCTCCCA
>LOEQ01004392.1:231753-246709 GCA_001685075.1 Bramus lutescens | reverse complement strand
GGAGGAGGGGAGGAGATGGAAATTTTTAATAATAATAATAAATTTAAAAAATAAAATAAAATATATAAATATAAAATAAAAATAATATATGAATGACAAATTAAAAAAAAACCCTTTTTCCCCAAGGCAAATGTATCCCCATAAGTTTAGAAATACAAGAAGCAAAATTTTATCTTCAAGTGAATACAAATTGAGCATATAAGATTTTTATTCTTTTTATTAAAAGTATACTTTGTAATTAATGTGTGAGTGTTTTTGTATGTCTGTGTCTGTGTCTGAGTCTGAGTCTACTATGTCTGTGTCTGGGTCTGTATGTATTGGCACATGAGTGCTTGAGACCAGAGACATTGAATTTCTTTGGAGCTGGAGTTCTTGGTGGCTATGAGAGGCCAAATATTGGAGTTGGTGACTTGTGGACCCTATAATAGCTGTACACATTCTTAACTGCAGAACAATCTTTCTCATCCCCATGGTTATACTGTACATAAATTACTGCAAAACTATAAAAAATAAATAAGGTTAGGAGAGTTTACATAATACGCAAATGTGTTTTAGACAAACTTTACTTATGGTAAGAAGTCAATTTACTAGTAATTGCTAAGAACAGGATATATTAAATAAACCATGTGCAATGAATAAAAATAATCCTAAATACAAAATCAAGATTTAAATACTTAAATAATCACTATTTTCATTTTTAAATAGTATTTCTGAATTCTTTCTACTGTGTAGAAAATAAAAAGCATTGAAAGAGAATATGGTAGAGTTTTGAAATTTTCATCACTGGAATATACTTATTGAATTAATTACAAGAAATAAAAGAAGAGGAAAATTGTCAATCTTAATCTATATAAAGTGTTCGTATTCTTTGCTAAGAAAAATGTTAAGACATAAAATGATAACCAAATAAAACAATAAGACAAAATTGACTCCATAAATGAAGATTAAGAAGATACAATGAGTAAAGGACCTTAAGATTGTAATACCTCTGTTCTTTCATTTATGCAAACTTGAATGAAAAAACACTAAGATAAAAATTCCAAAGCTAGTAACTTTAAAAAAGTTGTACCAAGATACTTAATAAAACAATTGAAATAAGTATTTTTTCCCAAAAAGTCTTAATTGCAAGGCCGTGACTAAAAGTGGAGAGAGAAAAGAAAGAGATTAGGGAAACATACAATGCTATAAAAAATAAAAGACAGAGTAAAGTTATGTGTAAAACACCCTGAAGCTATTGGTCCTACTTCCATTACTCCTTGGCACTCATCCAGTTAGAAGCTGTGCTGTTTAGCCATAATAATCACATATACAGCATGTTGGCACAGACAACCTCTGAAATGGTTATAGGCAGAGACAAAGTAAAAAGAGAATGAGATGAGGATGGACTTTAAGGCTCAAACTAGCAGTATTTCACTGCTAAATATATGTGACACTAAGTTCACATCCCCCTTGCTCCTTCCACTCAAAGCTAAACTTTTGACTGCTGATGTATGACCCAAACCTCTGACCAAAGTATAGCTTATGTTGGTCAATAAATCTTGAAAGAGACATTTAGCCTTCCCAAAATCACTTTCTCCAGGGATCCACCAACTGTAAAAGCAATATAATGTTTGAATGTTATTTTTTTCTAGTACTGTTTATTATTTTAATATAAATATAAGTATAAATTGATAAGCAGATCTATAAACTTTAGTTAAGTACTATGTTTAGATGATAAATCTATCTTTTGCTGCACAACATATTTTTAACTCTTAAGAACATAATCAATAGAGGGAGATCATCAAAAATTACCAACAGATAAATCACTGTTCAAAATATATTATAGATAGAAAACAGGTAGACCAGGGTAGCAGGTATGTGATCTTCAGTTCTTCACTCTCCCTCCTCTCCTCCAAAACTAATCTTACAGTTCCTTACCCATCTCTGTAGCAGACTGTGTGTTGGATGTCTTCCCTGATTCTTTGTTTCATCACCAGCAGATCACATGTTTTCTCTAACAAACTTCCTTACCAAGTCATCTCTGTGTCTCGACTACCAACTTCCACACACATTGCTTAAAAATCTGCTTGTCAAGTCATCCAAGGATGAAGGTAGGTGGTCTTCAGATTTTCATTCTTTCTCCTCTCCTCAAAATCTCTCAGTTTCAACCCAAGCTCTGTACCAGACTACCTGCCATTGCCTCTCATCCCTCACTGCCCAATTCTTAGGGGACAAAAAGATCCTGGTTGACATCCCTGCTTTCCTCCCTCTGGTAGACTCCATCAGCCATTCACCTCTTAGCACATTTCCATGCCTAAATGTCACCTCCTAATTTCAAGAAACACAATTAATTCAGAATACCCCAAGACAACACCTGTCAGTATCCCAGAAGCATTCCCTGCCAGGACGTCCACTTATACTACGCTCTTCTAAAAAACAGAAAACGCAGCTGACGCAAAGAATAAAACAACAATCCTACAGAGACAATACAATGATTAGGTATGATTTTCTTTAACTCTACTGTACACTATCTTTTATTATTTATTATTTTATATCAGGATTATTTCCTGAAAAAATGGACTTTATATACTTTATGCTATCATGAACTTTGAATTCTAATTTGTATCCCTATCTCTTTATATCCTTCCTTAGAGACACTGAAAATACAATTGCAACCAAATGATGAGTTCTCTTAACTTTATATGTAATGTAATCATCCTAAGAATAATTGTTATGACCAGATGACCACTTTCTCCTTTCTAAAATTCTCCTATTCTGACATACAAAATCCACTTTCCTTGATCCTTTTAAGGCTGCCCTTTGTCCCTTGATTTCTTTTATGCTTTTCTTCTTATCCTCAAAGTCCTATCATTTCTGTGTCTGTTCAGTGATATCTTTTTGACATTTATTAAAATATTACAACTGAGCTATTATATACACTAAGTAACTCATTATTTCTCTTTCTTCTTTACTTGGATCACCAATACTGAATTTGTCTATAGAGTTAGTTCTGTTTAGTAGTATTGAAAAGAGAAGTTGAATAAAAAGCAAACAAAAAAGTAATTTAAAATATTTTGAAGAAATCACAAAATTATATTTTACCTAAATTTATAGTATTTTAAAAACAAAACCAAAAAATACATCAATGTTGATAAAGTCAGCAGAGGGAAAAGCCAACTACATCTGCTTACACAGAATATGAGGTTGGAACACTGGCAAAAAGAGAGGCCAGATGTCAAAGATTTTAACCCAGGATGCACAGAAGCAGAAGTCTGAAGGCCATTTGTAACAGCCACTGAACAACTGAACGTAGTTTCACACATCATTGCTCATGATATTGGACATAAGATGCCACTGGTGCATATGATAACTTAACAGTTATCACACAAAGTGGGAAGGAGAGCAGCCATCAACATGGCTGAGCAAATATATTTGGAGTAGGATATAAAGTTTATTGGATTTTTGTCCAGGAGCTGTATAGCAATCTAGATATCTAACAACAGATGAAAGGATATGAAAATATGGTACATGCAAACATTGAGATTATATTGAGCTACAGAGAAAAATGAAATCAAAAAATTTGTAAGTGAGTGGAACTATAAAATATACATGATGAAATAACCCAGAATACCAAAAAAAAGTGCTATATACTTTCTCACTCCTTAAAGGAATTCTTGTTCTGAAGCTTTACATTTGAATGTAGTGTGTAGATTGAAATAAGTACAAAATTGAATGATGACTGATTAACTTACATATCCATACTTTCCAAGTAAAATACTTGACTTGAATATAATAATTAGACTATTGAATTCCATTAAGTTAAATATAATTTGAATTTCCTGAAGGAAGTTAGATTATATCAATAAGAATCAATTTAAAATTAAATAATCAAAATTAAATTTATACTAATCCTGGTAATTTTCCCATGTTATGAAAGAACAGGTGTCAAAATTAAAAAATGTAAATAATTTTACCTAATTGACATATTATTGCTGGTAATGAATCAATGAAATCTATGATGTTTTACTAGCTCCACATTATTCATAAATATATTTTTGAAAATTCAAAATATTTAAAACTTCTGACATCTTATTTGATTTAATTATTTTGGTATCTGCAATAATATGTGGCAATTTTCAACAACATTATTTTCTCAATCCTTAAATTTAAAGTCAAACAACTTCCCCATATTTGGATAACTAGTTGTTGGTAGAGTTAGGCCTTATCCTTTAAAATGTTGGTTGTGACCATTTCCCATATGCATGCAATGTTTTTGAACATATTTTCCACCATCACTCTCTTTAGGAAGCTCTCCCTGTTTCTGCAGATTACCAACTACTTTTTCTCAAAAGTTTCATTTGCTTGCTTTGTTGCCTTTTTCTGGTTGTAACCCACTGCATTTAATTGGAGTTACTTGTATGGGTATAGATAAATGGTGTTTTTGCTGGAATGTGGACAACTGAAGCACTGACCTTTTATCTTCTGCGGTGCTTGCTAGCCGCTATCACCTGTTCTCCGATTGTTAATGCCAAGAGGAGACAGATTATGGAGTGCAGTTTCTCAGACAGTTTTCAGTGTTACACAAATAATTGCAAGAGAAGAATGCAAGGACCAAATCAGAGTTCAGTCTTCAGCAATATTCAATCTATGAGGCAGATAGTTCAAACCATAGAAAATCTTAAATATTTTTACATATCTTGATGAAAAGGGGCTATCTTCTTTTTCAATTCTTATTGGTAAGTGGAATTTTTGATATGGATCAGCAACTTGCCATGTGCCTTTTAAATGAGTTAATTGCATCATTGAACACTTTTATTACTAAGACCTGACTTTGATCAAAATCTGATTTCTTTTTGAAGCTTCCCAAGAGATTTTTAACACATAATGGAAGTTAAATGCCATTTCTTTGTCTAGAGGGCAGAACAAAACAAAATAGATGCTCTTAAACATGGCTGCACAAAGGAACTGTCTTGGGAGCTTTTAAAGGTTCCCATGGGCAGACTTTATCCCACAGCAATTAAGTCAGAATCTTTATTCTTAGAATCAGCCATCTGTGGTTTTATTTTTTTTTCTGGTGATTTCAATGTGCCTACGTTTGCACTAGAGATCACAGGGTTTTCATTAATTTGCTTACCACTATGTGAAGATTTCAAAGTAAATAACATGATTTACTTCAAAACACTCTTCAACACTTAGCAAACTAGTTAGACCTATGCAGTGGAGCGGGTCCTCTGTGGTTACTCTTGTTTTGAAGGATGCTTGAATTATCTTCTGTCCATCAGTTATGCACTGCGTGACGTCTATTGTGGCTTCCTTCAAGACATGTTTTCTATCTTTCTAGCTCCACAGGACTATGCCAAGACATTGTGAGTGCTGACTAATTAATTAGCGCAGTGGGACCTGGGATACTGCAAGCTGCCACTCTATTTACCTTTCGTGCAGCTGATCCAGAATGAGCGGTTGTTTGCAGTTCAGTGTGTCACAAGAAATGCTGTTGCCAATGATGACCACAGCCGGCACTCACCACATCGCAGTGTGCCTCCATTCCACTCCAACATTCCTCTGCATTGTGAGGGTATCCATTTATTAGAGCAATTCTTGTGTGACACAGCACAATTCCTTTTACAAAGGACAAACTGAAAGCAGGTCTCGTAATTGCATGCTAGTCACCAGTCATGTCAGTAAACAAAATCACTCACTCTCTTATTGCCTCCTTTCCCTTCGGGGAAAATTCACTGCCTGTAGACTGTGGGTCTTTCCTTACGTTTGAGTTCCTTTTTGTAAATTCCGTCCATAGTAGTGCACTTTCAGTCAATGTCCTAAAACCTTCCAAAATGCCTGGGATGTTTCCATACCTCATGCTTGCTTGCCTGTATTGAGAGCTAATGTAGGAAAGTCATTACAGGGGCAATGAACATCAGGGCCAAATTATGTTGCTAATTAGTAGGCTCAGATGCTGGGAAGAGAGTCAGTCTTTAACTTTACTACTGAAATGACTGGGAAGGAAGGAATTAGAGCAGTTTTTCCCAACAGTACCACAACTTTCTTTTATTATTCTCACAATTGGTCTCTTTTGGCTGGTGCTCTACATCCTTATTTTACACATAGAATATTATTTATATGGATGCATATTGACTCTACAACTTAAAATTTTGATTTTAAATTAACTGTGGTTATCCATATTTGTTACTTTCCTTCTTGAAATAACCCTGTGGCCATTGAATATTATCTGTACTATAACATAGATGTCTTCGTTTTTGAACTGTATTCAGTCATATGGCCTAATATTTTCCTTTATTCTGACTCTGGATATCTTGGTTACACTTTCTGAGGCAGTCAGAAGTGGCTTTCTCCTACTCTTTAGGTGAGGTTAAGAAACCTGATTTTCCTACTCAAGTGTGAGCTCTCACAAGGACAGCTGTAGAAGCAGCCTGAACATTGATTCCACAATCCCACAGAGACACTGTAACAACAAATTCTCCCCCCAAAAAGGACAAATAAACACAATCACAAAACCACCAATTTGAAGCTTCTCCTGCTCCTCTAGTGTTACGTTCAATGACCAAATCAAACAACTCTGCTGAGGACAGTTCTAAACACAACTCAACCCCTCTGGGTCACAGACTGATTGCCTGGTTCTTAGGATGTTGAGTTTTTTTTAGGCCTCAAATGTGGCTGTTGAGGAGGAAAATACCCCCTGACTAAGATATGCAGCCAAGATGAACAAAGTTGAGGAAGAAAGTGCAGCATGGTGCATGAATCCTCAGAGTTATATCAGAGTGACAGTTTTCGTTGGAAGGCATTCCTTACTACGAGTTAGTCTTCATCACCATCATTCCTACTTACAGCTTTCAGATACTTAAACAGACATGGAGTACTTATTAAATTTTGTTTTGAATAACACGTAATTTGGATCTTATGGCAGAGCATTTTTATTAACAAGACAAAATCAATTTCACTTGCTTGGTTTATAGATTGTATAAAATGGATATTTTGAAGAAGTGTGGTAGTGGTAAAAATTTTGGGATTTTCGTATCTAAGCACCATAATTATACTACAACCTTGTAATAAAAGAAATGGATGTTTCCTTAGCTACTGTATACAAATGAAATAATAGGTGCTTAATGTTTTATTTTCCTTAGTTTCATTTAGGAAAAAATTTCCTTTTTTCTGTAGTGATTTTTTATTACTTTTCTGTTTTGCAGATTATGGTATAATTATAACTTTTTCATTCCTTGCCTCCTTTCAAACTGTCCTATATAACCGTCTTTGTGCTGTCTCTAATTCTTTACCTCTTCTTTCATTAATTGCTACTACGTGCACGTTAAGTGTATATGTGTTTTCAGAAGTCACCTTTAGGTATTCAATAACCAATTGGTATGCTTTCCCCTAGTGAAGGCTATTTCTCCTGTTTTCAGCATTTGTCTGTTGCCTATAGTTACTTATGCAGGGTTGAAGTCTGGAGGGATTTGAGTTGCCTAATCATCTTTCAAATGTCAAGGGGTCTCATTCTTGTTCAGCTCACAACTGGGCAGACTTTCTGAGTATAGCTTCTGATATTACTAGAAGGCAGAGTCTCACAGAAAACTCCCTGATGTTCTGGTTCTTATAATCATCCTGTCCCTTCTTCTGCAATATTCCTTGAGACATAGTCCTGAAGTTATTTTGTAAATATATCCTCTGGGACTAGACTTAACAATCCTGGACTTTGATTGGCTATGCTGTCTATAATGGTCTTTGTATGTTACAAAGATAAGTTCCCTAGATGAGGGGTGATAACTACATATCTGCATATATAAGGACAAGTGTAATGTAGGAAGGGATTGTGCTGGTTTAGTCGAGTAGTATTTGTAGATTAATTTCCAATATCTATGTCTTTACTATCACAGAATGGTTGGCTAGGTTTCTAGTAACATGCATAGTTTCATTCTTATTGACAATTATGTTTAATTAGAAAGCTGTTGGTTATCAACTTGACCTTCAGGGTTATCTTGGCTATGTTGATTATGGATGTGATTAATATCATCATAAAGGAGTAACACTGTTGGATGCCTCTCTCATTTGGAAGCTTTCATGATGCCATCTGAGACCATTAAATCTAGTCCTCAGGAAGGCCATCAGGTCAATTCCTCCTCAGCGGTCTCTGCACCCTGTTTGTGAAGTACAGAGGGTTTGATCTTCTCAAGGTCACTTGAGGGAGAAATTGTTCCATCTTTTAGTGTGTGGTAATCTTTTACAAGAGGATTGACTGGAAGCGTTTTGACGGAGAATGTGTGGGTTGAGGTAAGTAGTCTGTGGTATATATAGTACGTTTGGGAACCAAGATGTCAAAGACTGCACTCTTGGGTCAGTTCGAAGTCACATTGTTCAGTTGTTATTGTCTTGTATGTACTTTATTAATATCTTTTCACAGCATGCTTTTTAACTATTAGAAGTTCCTTGCCATGTATGTCATGTCAATTTGGGAATGGCCTGTATTCTCATACTTAGAGAGAAGTTTTCCAATAGAAACACATTTCAGGAAGCAGTCTCTATATTATTTATTGTTAAAATGTCACCCTTAGGGGCTGAAGAGATGGCTCAGTGGTTAAGAGCACGGCCTGCTCTTCCAAAGGTCCTGAGTTCAATTCCCCGAAACCACATGGTGGCTCACAACCATCTGTAATGAGGTCTGGTGCCCTCTGCTGGCCTGCAGACATACACAAACAGACTTTTGTATACATAATAAACAAACAAACAAACAAACAAACAAATAAATATTTTTTTTAAATGTCGCCTTTACCCTGAAGGGACAGATTGTGTCTATTTTCTTAAAGTACTGCCCTGTAGCAAATTACTGACAGTTATTGACATCAAAGAAAAGGTCAACAAATTTGGAAATGCATAATTCATCACAGCCTAAATAACTATTTCAAAGACTTTGCACAGAACCACCAATTGCCTCTAAACAATACAAACACCACTCACATTGGTGACTTTCTTTGGTACAGAAAGTTCTGATTTATAACATATTTAATGCCCTCTTTTCTAAAGTACTCTGAATTATCGTATTATCTTGTGCATATATGAGACCTGAAGCACTACCAATATAAATACCAACATTTTTATTTTCCTCTCCTTCTTTTGAAAAAAAAATCTTTTAAATTCCTTATTTTTGTGTTTCCAAGTTTTTTAATTCTAGAACTAATTTCAATTAGGTTTTTGATGTTACAAATATATTAAGGCTGCTTTGTTTTACTGTGATAAATAACATTTCAACACTTATACCCAGAGTTATATCTTGTTAAAATTTAGAGAAAATTGGTTAACATTTTGCTTCAATTAGTTTTATTGTGTTTTTAATTATTTTACACATGTATATAATGCATGATAATTGCTATCTCCCTCATTTTTTTAATCCCTTTATCCCATCTCTGAATATGCAGTACATTCAATTGTATGCTTTTCTTCCATAACTCTGGATACTAAAATTTCTCAGTGCTTTTATCTTGTGCTTTGTTGATGGTTTTTTTATTTATTAAATATTTCTGCCTCCTCCTATCCCCCCCATTTCCCCTCCTACTCCCCCATCTTCCTCCCCCTCCCTCTCCAGTTCTAAGAGCAGACAGGGTGCCCTGCCCTGTGGGAAGTCCAACGGCCTCCCCCCTCTGTCCAGGTCTAGGAATGTGTGCATCCAAGCAGACTAGGCTCCCAAAAAGCCAATACATGCAGTAGAATCAAAACCCGGTGTCATTGTCATTGGCTTCTCAGTCCGCCCTCATTATCAGCCACATTCAGAAAGTCCAGTTTGATCCCATGCTTGTTCAGTTCCAGTCCAGCTGGCCTTGGTGAGTTCCCATTAGATCAGTCACACTGTCTCCATGGATGCACACACCACTCACGGTCCTGACTTCCTTGCTCATCTTTTCTCTCCTTCTGCTCTTCATCTGGGCCTTGGGAGCTCAGTCCAGTGCTCCAATGTGGGTCTCTTTCTCTATCTCTATCTGTCGCCAGATGAAAGTTCTATGATAATATGCAAGATATTCATCAGTGTGGGTATGGGACAAGGCCAGTTCAGGCACCCTCTCCTCTGCTGCCCAAGGACCTAGCTGGAAAGCCCTCTATAGCCAAGTCTCTTGGCAACCCTAAAATGGCTCCCTGAGTTAAGATATCTTCTTCCCTGATCCCATATCTACCCTTCCTCCATCTCAACCATCCCATTCCCCAAAGCTCTCCCCAAACTTACCCTTCTCCCTTCTCTCTCCCCATCTCCCCTTCCCCCCCAACACCCCCACTGCCATGCTCCCAACTTTTGCCCGACGATCTTGTCTACATCCAATATCCAGGAGGATAATTTTATGTTTTCTTTTAGGGGTTCACCTTCTCTTTTAGCTTCTCTAGGATCACAAACTATAGGCTCAATGTCCTCGTTTATCGCTAGAATCCACTTATGAGTGATTACATACCATATTCCCCTATTTGAGTCTGAGTTTTCTCACTCAGTAAAGTGCTTTTTATTTCCATCCATTTGAATGCAAAATTCAAGATGTCATTGTTTTTTACCACAGCTCCTTTAAGAGAGGCTTTCCTGATTAGTCATAGCAGACAAAAAGCCTTGCAGTTTTCAAATGTGGCTTCCTGAGCTATGTTGCCAGCATGAACTCTAGATATGAAGCATTTCAGTGGTATTTGTGGGCCCAGGTGTTTGTGTGCCCACTCAGGGTCAGGAGGAAGCTGACTAAGACCATGACCATGGCTCAGAATCCCATACCTGAGATATATTTCAGCTAGATAGGCATTCTTCAAATCTTTCAGAGACCTACAGAATATGGACCTTAAAATTTTTAAGAACTTAAGACTTTTCATGACAATGGGACACATCTGCTCCTAGAAGCACCAATTACTTCAAGAGGAAGATGGACATAAAAGAGGTTCTTTATGGGGCTGGTTAGCCATTTGGCCAATAAACTGATCTTGCCTGAACTACTTAACTGGACATGCAGTACCCACAAGAAAATGACTGCTGAGTTTGCCTAAAGGTAAGATGATCCTTCAAGGTTCCTGCTTCATGAAAGAGTCTGCCAAATATTCTGCAGGATACAGAAGAAAGTGACTGGCAAACTGCAAATATAGGCAGAACTGTCTTTGAAATTTTATGCTTCATGGAAAAGTCTGCTAGATACTATGGGCCTGTAGGCTAAGATGGATGCCCCAACAGCATAGAAAAATTTGGGTTACTGTCCAGGCAGTGAGATGACTCTGTAAATTCTAGAGTTTTGGAAGTTGCTTACAATGTACTCCCTGTTTACTTATGTAATATCATATCCTCCTGGAGTCTTTGATGGAGTTCAAGAATTTGTAGTTATAGTTTTTCTTAGTTATGATAAATTATAAAAGTAGATATAAGTAAATATTGAAACTGTAGTTCTGGCTTGATACCTGTTTTGTAACATATAGTTTTGCTATGTTAAAGTTAAAGTTTACATTTTTGTTTAAACAAAAAAGAGGAAATTGTGTACAAGGTCCTTCTGTCTATGTGTTGCTTTCATTGGTTAATAAAGGAACTGCTTTGGGTCTATAACAGTGCTGTAGGGGAGCAGAGCTTGGTTGGGAAAACTAAATGGAGATTTGGGAGGATTAAGGCAGAATTGGAGAGGGACATCATGGAACAGCGCCAGAGATAGACATGCTGGAACTTTGCTGGTAGTTCACAATCTCCTGATGATACATACACACATTAATAGGAATGAGTTAAATTAAGATATGAGTCAGCCAATAAGATGCTGGAGTTAATGGACAAAGCAGTGATTTAATTAATACAGTTTCTGTGTGATTATTTTGGTTCTGGGCAGCTGGAATGAACAAGCGGCCCCCTTCTTAATACAAAGTTACATTATGCAAGTGACAAAAATACACACTTCTGTGCATTTCATTGAAATTAAAAATAATACAAAAGCAAAAGCAAAGAAAATAGTATGCAAAGAGTGCATGCATTATTAGTCCCATTTTAAATACTACTTTCTGGGTGATGAGTCATTATTTGTGGAAAGAATTCTTACAAGGGAGAGAGAGTTAAATTGAGGCAATTCTGTCCTATTGCTTCTCAAATCTTTTCTGACCACAACTGAAATGATGTTGTTAAGAAAGAATCAGATCAGGTCTTCCCTCTGATGGAGTCTTGTCACCCACAGTAGAGTTTAGTTATTGGTTTGACTTTTCACTATACATTATTCAAGGATTCTATTATTCTATTTTATTCACTTACTGAAAGTAATCTGTTATTTCCTCTATCCTCCATGCAGGTTATAGGAACCTCTCATATAAGCTGCCCATTCTTATGTTCCTGTTTGCCTAGTGTTGATCAGCAAAACTCTGTCACTTTCTTAAGGTCTTTACTTAAAAATAAATGTCTCCTCATACTGGATCACCTAGCACAGCCTTAATACATTGGAGGTGTTTAGTCCTATGGCAACTAGATATGTCACATTTTGTTGATACTCATGGGAAACTTGTCCTTTCCTAAATGGAAATGAAGGAGGAGTAGATTGGGGGATGTGAACAGATGGGAAGTGGGCAGAGGGACTAGAAAAAGATGATGGAGGAAAAATTGTGGCTGGGATGGAAAATAATTAAATAAATTTATTTTAAAAATTGATAATCATCTCAATGTAAGGTTCCTGCCTCAGTCTCCATAATACTCAAAATGCAGGAATGTCTTCGCACACCTACCTTTAATCCTGAAGGATGCCTAAATTTCTATTTCATTCTCTTCTCTAGGCATTCTCTTCAAGATTTATGTATGTAATTCAATTAGGCCAAGTATTGCCATGAAACAAAACAGAACCCAAAATCAAAGCCCAGTAATAACTCAACACAATAAACAATCAATAAAGTAAGAAATATCAGCAATAAATGTAAGCCATATAGATCCTTCCAGTTTTGTTATCTGAATTAACCAAGGAATTGGAAACCATTATTTTCCAAAAAGGTCATGATTATTGTATTTGCCCATCCTACAATCTTCTTGTAATGCAGTGCTTGCCTTTCTACCATTAAGAAGTGAATCCACATTTGTTTCCCTTGAATTTGGAAATGCTTCTTATTAAGTATGTGGTGACATGTTGAGACCTTACCAGTTTGGTCTGTTTTCCTTAGGATGCTCTCATAGCTATGCTATGAAGAATGCTGATGTCAGCCAATATTAGCAAAGGAGTCACAGTGTAGTGAGCTCTCAGCTCTAGTCCTCACAATCATCAAGCATTGCTGGCTAAAAACAGATACTTAAAACTGAAGATAATCTAACCCTCATGTTCAGTGTACATTTTCAGTTTATGGGCTTTATGATATGATAAAATTGTTGTTTCAGACTACTGCCCATTGATTATTACTTCTTCAAATTAATGGCCTCTTTATTCACTAATTATTATTGCATGCACATATGTATTTGTATACACTTATATATTCCTAAACATAACTTGTTAATTCCATATAAGTTATTTGTACACATGTTTTCATGGTTGATCATTTGGCACTGAACAAACTTGAAATAAATTTTTGTGTGTAATACAGGAAATTTATAGAAGACATATTTACTTTTTACCATTTTTCATTTAAAATAAAACCATATAAATTAAATTTTGATTTTTCTCTGATATGAAATTAATCAGTTGGTCAGATGTAACTGATGTTGTTACTGTTATAATGAGAGGCTAGAAATGTAGCCATATATGTGGCTTGGGATAGGCAAATATATAGATTCAGCATTACGCTTTAGCACAGCCCTTAACGGTCTAAATTTTAACTATCTTCCTTGTCTGATTTCCAGGCTAGAAAACTAGCATACACAGTCATAATTTAGGGTGCTAGATGAAATTATTTCAATGCAATTTATGTTCTTCACTATTGAGGGAACCAGTTTCTAGTTGTTTTATTTTCTGTAAGTTTATTCATGAATCCTCTTGGAATTTTATTCAAAGTAATCTTATATCTGCTATGACTAAATATTTTTATAGAAATATTATTTTTATTCATAATACTGTTCTAAGTTCATATAAATTCTTATTCATCTTCCTTTTAATGATGAGAGAAAAATAATTTTGCAGTTTATTTATACAAAGTAATCCAGAAAATACCATAAACTGAGGTATGTTTAAAAAAGATACATTAAAATATCCATAAGACATAATTTTATGATACTTACTAGAAAATTTAACAATATTTGATGGACTTTTTGATAAGAGCTGCTGATATTTAAAAAATACCTTTTGTCTTGCAATTTTATGTAAATTTTTAAATGTCTTCATAGTGTGAATGTCTAATAATTCAAATGCAGCATACAAGTTGAGAGAAGTTTATCATTAATAAATATAAGTGGATATTTACAGAATGCTGAAATCTATTTCAATATCCCACTTGAATTTTATAATTTTTATCAGGTAGAATTAGAGTACAGTTATTTTCAACTTGTGTGTGTTAGCAGACACTTTATGTCATAGTCCTTGTTATTACATCAATAATTCTAAATACATTTTATGTCATCTTCACTGTTATTACTTCAATTAACACTTCTATCTCTAACAGAATTATTTGGTTAAGAATATTTTAGTTGAACTAATATGGATTAATCCATTATTCTTTTTAAACCAGCATGATTAGAGTGGTTAATATACCTACTTTTTGTTTGTGGTATATGACTAAGACTAGACTGTTGTCATAATTTTTGACTGTTATGAAGCCAGTCACCAATCAATCCCCCTGAAGTGATTCATTACTTCCTGCAAAGAAATTCCTAAAGTCTCTATATGCTCTAGAAATGTTAAAATTTAGGAAAGTCTTTCTCAACCTGTGGGTCTTTGCCCCTTTGGTGGTCACAGGGAACAACTAAGACCATCACAAATCACAGATATTTTCATTGCAGCTCTTAACAGTAACAAAATTACAATTATGTGTTGCAGGAGCTCCTTCTGCTCCTTCAGCCAATAGCCGCTGAGATACCAGC
>LOEQ01004392.1:190566-203852 GCA_001685075.1 Bramus lutescens | reverse complement strand
CTGCCTGTACAGATATCCTCAATGATTAACTAGTGGCTAGCTCTACCTTCTCATCTTCAGGCATGCTCTAGTTATACAAACAAGATACTATCATGTGGGTTTGTGGGGTGTCTCTGACACCTTTACCTGCACTTGTGACACTTTTCCTCCTACTGGGTTGCTTTGCCCAAGTTTAATATGAGGGATTGTACCTAGCCTTATTTGTAACATACTGTGCTAAGTTCAGTTGATATCCCTGGGAGGTCTGCTCTTTCCTGAAGGATGTGAGGAGGAGGAGATCTGAGGAAGAGGGGAGGTGGAAGGAAACTGGAAGAAGTGGAGAGAGAGGAAATTGCAGTCAAGATTTAATATATGAGAGAGGAATATACTAAAAATTCTTAGATTTGAAAGGTATGCCCAGAATTTAGTACTTGCTTCAAAGAATAATCCTGGGACTAACTGCCATTTTAAAATAATCAAGACTGAATTGAGGTTCTACTGACTAACCAAAGCAGAGTGGATAATTCTCTTTCTGAATCTACCATCAGTGAAATCACAGAGCAACATTGCTTTCACAATTTTCATTAAGAAATATCATATAGTAACCTCTGTACTATTTTGTACTCTTTAGGTATAATACCAGTTTAGATTATATTCATGGAATCCTCTGTCTTTAGTGGCATTTGGCTCATAGAAATATGAGCAAAAGAACCAAGGTTGGAATTGGCCATTTTTCTTAAATCCTGTCTCCTCCAGTAGAGTCATTAAAAGATGACTGTATTTTCAGTGTAAAATCATACCTGTTTTCTGAGTCTTTTCATGATGCAAGGTTCTGTAGCTTTCTGTTTTTGTAGTATATGACATTGCTGCATGGTTTTGTTGTTGTTAATATGCTATTTATTAGTGTCACTCCTTAAGCAACTTACAAGATGGATTGCTGAAATTTTTGTTTATTTTTTTCATAAATTAAGTGCTGTCATTTGGAAACTTTAGGAGCTGATTATAGTAGACAGTTAGCAGGTCAATGGGTGCATGCTCTGAAGAGCAGCAGAAAGGAGCTAGGATTTTCCTCTTCTCTTCTGATCCCTTCAGTGAATGAAAAGTTGATCTTGCCATCATTCCCTTTGCTTTTGTCTCGCTTAACCCAACATTTAAAAAAAGAAAAGAAACACAAAAACATAATAAACTATTTATTGAGTGAAAACTCAAAAACTGTGAGTAAAATGTGTACTGTAACAGGTTAATTTCACATTTTTACAATAAAAGAAATGTAACTAAAACATGATGCATGTATAGATGCCAGTCAGAATAATTGCTTTTAATAAGTATTAGATACAATGGGAATGTTTGGATTTATGAAAATGTTGACTTAAATTTTCTAATGAAACCCATATACTGAAAAATAGAGGTGACTTTAAAGTAAAATCAAAGGTAAATGACTTTCATCTTAGACCATTTTTCCCCTGTTGTTCTGATAAAATAATGTGACCAAAGCAACTTAAAGGAGGAAGGGTTTCTTCTGACTTACAGTTCCAGTTCATCATAGTAAGAAACTAAAGAAACAAGAGCTTGAGAGAGTTGTCAACATTAATCAAGCACTCAAGAAAAAGAGGTGAACACATTTTTTTTCTCAACTTTTTCTATTTTCTACAGTCCTGGATGCTTGATCATAAAATGTCCACAGCTAAGATGTTTCTCCCGGTGCCAATTGACTTAGTCAAGGCAGTCCTTTGCAAACATACCAAAAGCACCATATCCCAGGGCATTATAGAGCCTTTCAAGTTGACAATCAGTAATAAACATAATAATTGCATGAAACTAAAATATCTAATATCCTAATTTATTACATATAATTTTATTCTCAATAAAGGATTAATATATTATTTTAACAGTACTGATTTATTATTGAATCTGACATCTAATAATAATTTTTTTAAAATTTAATACTATTTGTAAATTAAATATTTAACTTACTTATATTTGTGGATATTATAGTGTTAGAGTAAAAAGAATGCCTTTCATAATATTATAGCAGTATTTATATTAATGTTAATATTTATAGCAGTAGTATTCTTTTGTTTTCTTTTTAAACAATTAATTTTTTGAGACACAGTCTCACTCTGTAACTCAGGATGGCTTAAAAATCATGCAATTCTCTTTCCTTGGCCTCCCAGATGTTGGAATTACAGGTATGAGCCACTAGGCCTGGCTAAGAGTCAGTTTTTACATATGAACTTATAATACCAATTCCAAGTAGAAGCTAACACATTAAGAGAATTTCATTACTGAGAACAGTGAGAAAACTTTAAAAATAGACAGTTTTATATGAGATATGGTGGTGAGATTACACAATTGATTTTTTTGAAGTAGCAAACAAATGTAAATATTTTCCAAAATCAGTCATAAATAAAACAAACCAAAAGGAATATATTTACAAAATGTCTTATTTCACCAAGTTACAGTCAAGAAACAGGGCATCAATTTAAGAGACTCTGCTAATTGTGTTTAGGCTATTATGTCCAGAGCAGCTTCTCTTATTTGCTAGAAAGATGTCTTTCTGAGTCCTCCATGTGCACAAGGGGTCTGTGCAAAGAGCACCTGATACTTGTGGGTTCAGCTGAGTCACATGTTTCTTCGCTTTCTTTTCCTCCTCCCTGGTTAGTTTTTTTGCTTTGTTTTGTTTTTAATTTTCTCTGTTGACTCCTTCCTCTTTTTCTCCTCCACTATCAGCTTCTTTCTCAGCTTCCTCTTCTTCATTGTCAGTGCCTTTCTCTCCTTTGTCCTGAACACTGACGGATACTGCTTTGTTACAGCCTTCCCGGTTCTGAGCAATTTCAATTGCAAAAAAAAAAAAAATGAATCCTGGGTGCAGAGATGGTGTTCTCTTCAGTGTAGCCCTGAGAACAATCGAGTCACAACAAAGTACCATAGTTGTAGTCTTCCACAATACCTTCAAGGCCTCCACTTCTCTTTAGCTGATTCTGATTTGAGTTCTTCTGGGTCCAATACATCTACTCTGAGCTTCTCAAAATTTTAACGGAACTCAGAGTAGATTTGGTCATCTACTTTGGTGAGTTTCAGGAACTGTGGGTCAACTGACGAAATCAGTTTGTAATAGACTTCAGCATGCTGCATTGCTCGAATGGCCCAAACCATCTCAATATCAGGGTCATTGCCCTACAACTGGGCTAGGAGGGAAAGAGTATGGGCCACGGACACCACTTCCCCACAAACTAGCTCTTCGCTTTCGCTTGAAGCGTCCATGTTACAACCAGGTAACTGCAGCTTCACCTTTCCTCCAGAAGTATTCTTGATAGATGAGTTGCTTTATTTTCCAAGCTATAGAGAGAAGATTATCAAGAATACTCACAATATGGTTGTCAATATTCAAATTTCATCTACAAAACAAGTACTGAGTGATTAGAGATTATGCTGGGTTTTGGTGCCATCAGAGTCAGAAATGGGACTGACATTTTATAATACTCTAATATAGACCTGACTCTTCCTGGCCTGGGTGAAGGTATTTTTTTCTGAGTATTCAAACTTAATAAAATTAAGACACTGCACTTGCTGACCCTGTGAACCATACACATTTCTATATATTAGTTCCCTAATAGAAATTTTCCTGTAAAATCCTTGATCTGATGGAATAACTTTTGATAGCCGGAGAGAAATTGGCCATTTCTTCACACCAAGACTGGATTTTTCCAGAACAATTGTTGAAATGGTCAGATATCTGAAAAAGTGGGCAAGAAGAAGGAACTTATTTAATTAGGGAAATTCCAAATTAGTTGACCAAATGTAAGTGGGGAAGGGCAACCACTAGGTAAGAAGCTTTTGTCTGTCATTGATTTCAGAGTCACCATAAGGACATAGTATTTGAGCTTATATCTGCTGAATTTTCTTGTATGGATAGGTACTGTTTTGCAAGCTGTTAGATTGGCTGCTGGTGGTTTGACTGTGAGAAAGAAACCAGAATAATATTTAAACTTAAATATATATCATTGTATCTGACAAGTCTCTAGTCTTGCTGAGAAAGTAGACATTTATAGGTACAATCCCCAAACTCTACCTTGATTTGTGTGGACACAACAAGTTAGATAAAGCTCAGGAATTAACTATCAGCTTGTTAAAAAATGGATGCATAAAAATCCAGAATAGCTATAAAGAAGAGAATTATAAAGGCTAAGGTTTAACTACTAGAGAAAGTAAACCCCACTGTCACATAAACAGAATATCACCCTTGCTTTTCTACTTGAAAGTTAATAAAATATAAAACAATGGCACCATAGGCTGTACATCAGTGGGGCCCTATTATTCAAGAAACTGCAGCAATTCAGAAACTTACTATGGTTAAGTTACTATTATTGCAAACATATCAGTTAGCTATCTTATGAGCACTCCTGTGAGTTGAGAAACTTGGACACAGAAGATGACTTTTCTCTGGTTAGAAATGGAACCAGAAAAAAAAAGTTGCACTCCTTCTGCTTGAATATAGGAAACTCCTAAACCATGCCAGCTAGAATTAAGACAATCATTGCTTTAAAGATTACACTAGGAGGAATTTCCCAGTGGGAAAGACTTGCCACCACAAGCACCCCATGGAAAAGCGTGGGCAAGTCCAGAGTGTCTTGCAAGAGTTGAACGTGAAACAAGCCATTGTCTCCAGGTATTTCAAAGATCTGCTAAAGCTGTTTATAGGCAAATAAGAACAAGCGCCTACAAACATGCTCTGGTGAATAGCACTGCTTCTGCTGCTCCGTTGTCACTCAACTCTCAGGTAGATTCCTTAGAAGGTTGAAAAGGCTATTTTCCCTAAATATTATTAAGTTACGGTGTTTTGTTACAAGTTTAGGCTGTAAGTAGATTAAAACAAAGTGGAAAAATGGAAATTAGAGAATGATTTATGTAACTATATAACAGATATGATCTGTTTCATGCCATGATTTCATTAGCAGGGAAAAGGAAGATAAAACACCTCACTCACCATAATAGTACAATCTTTATGGAAGGATCTTAAGTCCAAACAATTCTAATTTTTCTATTATGCTCCTCTTTATGATAAGGATGGGACTTTTCTATGTTCTAATGTTACTTCCTATCCTGAGTAAATTTTCACAATTAAGGGCAGCACTAATGTTTCCCCAGAGGGAAGCGTTGGAGGCAATGGAAGTTCCCATATGGAGCTCAGCAGTTACTGTTCTCCTGAGAGCAAGGAAGAGATCATCAATTTGTTTTGCATAGGCACTAATAGTAAAATAATCTATGGAAATTCAGAATATGTTCTACTCATAAGAAAGTTACTCATGAGTAGGAAAGTAAATTCCATAGGTAAAACAAGTATTACTGTGCCTAGAAGTCTGGAGCATTCCCCTACTCTATATTTGTCACCATATTACCAGTTCTTAAAGATACATTAGGGACAGATATTCTATTAAGAAACAAAACACATAACCTCTGTGGAAAAATATTGACTCAAAATTTAGGTAGTTAAAGCGGTATGTACCTAAGTAGACTCTTATCCTCTTCACCCCCTAGAGTAGAAAATATAACACTATATACTTCAGGACAGCCATATCAACACAGGAGAAATCATTAGAGTATGATCAAATTTTTTAGTACGCAAAAATCTTTCATTCTTTATTCGTAAGAATAATTGTCATTCATATGGGAAGAACTGTTATTATAAAAATTAGCAAAACATTAGCATTAATAAACAAAAATTCATGCCCAGCACAGGTCAGGAATGTGTTTGTCATTGTTTTCGTGGAAGAAGTATGGATGCTAGTCTTCTTAAAAAGCAAGTTTTATAAACTATGTATAGTGGCTATAAAAGCTTAATGTTCCTGTTGAAAAAGCTGAATGGAGCCTAGAGAAAAGGTGCTGACAATAGGGAGCTATCTAAAGCAATGCCTTCTATTCATACTATGAAGCATATACCACTCATGTACTGGAAAAATCATATATAACCACCCTCAACTTTGCCCATCTTTTTTAGTACCTACTACTGCTTTTTTCCAGCATCCACTTACAAGTTGACTCAGAGATGTTTCAGTTTTTGCTGGGAGAGACGACAATGCACAAATGGGCATTGTAGATACTCCTTCAGAGTTGCTGTATGGTGATCCTCCCCTATGTCAGCAAACAGTGCTTCATGACCCTAGTCTCTCTTTCTTCCATACTGATATTGTCAAGTTCCCTTTTACTAATGATATTATACTAGCTGGTGAAAAATGTATTCTCTTTCAAGACACAGTAGGAAGTCTGTACACTCACTGAATAAGTGAATGGTTCTTTGTGTAAGGAGGCCACTAGTGTGTTTCCGGCTGTCCTCTGCTTGTTTGTTTCCGGCCGCCCGGACTCCTGAAATAACCACAGAAACCATATTAATTAAATCACTGCTTGACCAAATACTTAAGCATATTGCTAGCTAGCTTTTACATCTAGAATTAACCCATCTCCATTGTTTTATATTTTACCATGAGGCTGGTGGTCAACTGGCAAGGCTACATACAGCACCTCTGTCACTGGCAGTAGCTCCATGTCTTCTCCCTGACTCCGCCTTCTTTCTCCCAGCATTCAGTTTAGTCAGCCCCACCTACTTAAGTTCTACCCTATAAACAGGCTAAGGCAGTTTCTTTATTCACATGGTATTCACAACATACAGAGGGAATCCCATATCAGCTGTTTACCCCCAACAAAATTCAAGGCTCCATGAAGTCCATTAGTTTACAAGGCTTATTATGGTTGGATAAGACACATTTGATTCCAGTCCTGGGTAAGATAAAGTATATTCTATCTATCCTTTAAAAAAGACTGTACAAGTCTCTGTGGAACTGCTAAATTATCAGTGGGTTAGATTCATTATCCTCTTCATGGCCATACACACTATACCAGCTGTTTTAAAATAAATACACAGGACTCCAGGAAATTCTCAGCAGGAAATTGTTGAAACATGCAAGTAATTGCTAAGACTAGACAGGAAATATGGGCACTCTAAGCACAATTGTCCCAAGGCAGACAGGTATTCACAGCTTAAAGAGTTAAGTTCTCTAAACAGAACAAGACCAAATGAATCTCTAAGCTCTGTGTTAGCCTCTATGAGGGAGTTGGAACTAGATACAGCTTTTCAAGAGAGTAGTTTCTGGCAGTATCCAGTGTCACAAAAAATTGCAGCCACGGACCAATATTTTACCTGCCAGTGGACTCACAGTAAAGTAGTGGATGGACAGTTTGTTTCAGTGGAATCAATCCTTTGAAAGAGTGATCTCTAAATAAGAAGCATTTATATTTTCAACACAGCAGTGTCTTTTAAAATTGGTAGCTGAATCTCATGTTGCTAAAGTGTATGTATTTATTATCTCTTATGCATTCTTACTCTCTTATGTGAACACCCCATTCTCTATGACACTACAATTTGAGAAAGAATGACCACCATGCCTGAAAATTCTCAGAATACAGGTGAGTCCAGCAAAGGTAATACAACTGTCTGGACTTATAGTTCAGTTTGAATTAGATTAAAAGCATAGATGAAACCATGCAAAGATATCTATATAGTGGTAAACCATGAGCTCTGGCTACAGGCTGTTTGTATTGATAGCTGGGTAACTCATTGAAGTCATCTCAATGATGAAAAATTCATATGTTATATGAAGATACAAAGGCATGCTCTATATGAAAAATAATCCTGGGGAAACATAATGTAGTAAAAAAAAATGTGGGATAGTGCCCTGAATCAGAGAATGCTTGACTATAGGCTGTATACATGTGTATTTCGGAAATAGGGAAGTAAGTACTTTGATTAAAGTTCAGGCTGTGGTCCCAACCAAGTCAACAGACGTGGCTTACTGGTACATTGAAATACTGCACATTAGAATGGAACACAACAAAGAATGAAAGATAGGCCTTAACGTATAATCATGTGGTCATACTTTCATCTCAGTACCTCAACCTCATCATTTAACCCATAAAGTTTGGATACATAAATCTGTCCAACATCTTGAAGACTGACAAATTGATTTCACTGACCTTTATTAGGACATAAAAGTGTAAGTGGGTTTTACTGTATTTAGAAGTAATTTTATCCTTATCCAAGCCTTTCCTAACACAAGAACCAACCAAAATGTTACTATTAAAACTTTTGAGAAGTATGATGAATGGATATTGTTATGCTGACAGAAACCCGGGCACTAATTCTATAGAGTATTCTTTCTAATATCAGACATAAGCATATAGTCTATAATGGCATTTTTTTCTCTGCTGCTTAACAGTTGAGCAGCAGGTTTGATAGAAAGATTGATTTTTTGGAGCAACAAACATAGGTAGCATTAAATAAAAAAGATTTGTCAATCTGGACTAAAGAAGAAAGTAGTGTAAGCGGAGTTAAATATCCACATGGTAATATGACTCCCCTGAATGAGAAATTGTGAATCTAGGTTCATATCTTAAGCCCTAGCTGTATATCTAGTATTTATCCAGAAGCTACAGTATCAGTGTTCATATATAGATTGTTCATTGATATTTTCTATAATGAAAAAATGTTAAGTCCGGGAAAGTAACATGTGAGAAGTTTCCAGACCCATAACTAAGTCCACAGATTCTGTTGTAGTATGGATCAGTCACCACAATTTATGCCTTGAAGGTATACAGTGCACTACAGATACCCTCTGTACTAATGCTCTGCCATGTCATTTGTTACATTACTAACTCATAAATCCTATGGTCAGCTTAGAATTTGTAGTGCCACATCAGGACCCCAGATGTTATTGTTGTATAATTTAACAGACTTGATGACATTATTTTCACAAGGTACCATTTACATTTATTAGTCAATATTAAATATGCATGCTTTCATGAGCATCTTACATCTTTTGATTATTCTTTTGAATTTATGTTGTTGGTAGAGGATCCTAGGCAAGGCAAGGGAGAATAGGTCCTCTGTAAACATCAACTTCCCAAACAGGTTTCCAAGAAACTGGTTATCAATGTGTCAGCCTCTTCTTTGACAGATTGTATGGTTCATGGGCAGTAATTTCCCAGTAGATAGAATAGTTTAAAAATTAATAGGAGAGAAATCTCAAAAATAATGATGGAATATCTCCAGATTTTTTTAATCTCATTTAAAGGACTGACTTTCTATTTTAAAACTAAAATACCACTGGCCTTTTAACAAACAATCAGGACCCACGGGATTCTTGTAACAAGTTTGCATTGTGGAAGATGAGGCAAATGGTAAGGCTTTCAAAGTACCTCAAAACAAGGAGTAAAACTGGCACCAATTTATGCTGTCAGCCGTGCCTCTCTATTTTTGATGAATCCTCCCTATTTTTGATGAATTCAGAGATGCTTTTATCATACTACAAAGTTCAACAAAATAATTTTAGTGCTAAATATTTTCTCTTTAGTTAGCATGAAGAATAGAACATTGCTAACCAGCTCATGACCCACTCCATCCTAAGAGAAGATTAATTTTGTGCATTTTTTTACTCACAGTTTATGAGGATCAAAGTCCTTGAGAAACAGGATCTATAGATGCACAATTTATCCTTCAATGTATAACTCTTTTCAGTATATATTTTTCCTTTTTAAAATGTATTTTTGCTATATCCCTCTGCTTAGCAAATGTTAGCTATACAGCATCACTGAGACATCAGTGTCTTTCTTTGACTCAAGCATATTGCCCTTGAGTCCATTTTAAAATTTCTTTGTATATGAAATAAAAAAGTTTAAAGTCCATCCTTTGTCCATAGTGACAAAATAAACTCTCATGTGTGTATCAGTCATGTGACACATGAAGGTCTGAACTGATACCCTTTTTGATAGTATAGAGTCTTTGTGAGTTAAGGTGAGTTGTTGTTTCGACTACTGTAGCGGCTATGTGGATAAAACAATTATTGTTATTTATCTGCATAATGACCCCTGTCCTTTAACCATGTGTTTTATTGATGATGAATTACCTTTATGTGGCCTACTCCAATGTACTAAAACTTTTCCAGGACTAGAGTATATGATTAAGGAAGGTCAGCACTCGAAATAATAAATGCTCAGTAAACAGTTGGATAAAGATATTAGACTTCACATGGCTGAGGTATCTTGAGTTATAATTGTTATGGTTGCACATTCCTCAAATTATTTCAGCATACACCAATTTAATAAGGCCATTAGAATGAACTACTAAGCTCTTCAATGGGCTTGGTCTCCTCAGTGATGGGAGGTGCCTGATATTTTGACATTAGTTTAACCTGCCTGCATAAAGCCACATTTTATAACTGTTATGAAAAATCACTTCAGTTTTACTAAAGTCATTAGGATACACTGTTCTTGTTCCCAGACACAAGCATGCCTTTGCTATATATCCACCAGTGAATTGAACTATGTACATTTCTGTATCTGATATTTATTCATTTCTGTCACATAAGACCTTGAAAAAAATTCTTTTGGCCAAGATTAAGTGGTATTTGGTACACATTCCTGAGAAGAAATCTTATTCATGTGTACTGTCTTTGAGATAACTTTAGGATCTTCTTCCCATTTTTATATCTTGATATAAAGAAAATTCATCATCAGTTTTATTACTAAGTTTCACATTAAAATAGCATGCAGTCTTCTTAAATCACATTATAAAAAATGTATTTAGCTCTTTCACAACTTAGATTTAAAGAAATTCACTGGAAAAATTCTTTTGAGTCAATTAATTTTTCCACTTATTTTCTCAACTTTTTATTTTCATAAGAAACTAAAGTTGGCAAGTAGGGAGTAAAATGATGATTTAAGTTTTTATTTTTCTGCCTTGGTCTTTTCTACATCTTCCATTGGATATATTTTAGGAACAACTTATGAATTTGATAGGCAAGACATCAGTGTTTCTGATAGGGACATATGGAAATGTATAGAAAGATTAAACAAAGATTAGAGCTTGATAAACTTAATGAGAATTAAGTAGTGTATAGAAATTCCATTAAGCTAATACTTTATTGAACTTAACTCTACAATTGTTCACTTGTACCCTATACTCTTGGTTATGTTCTTTTAGGAATAGGAAAGCAAACAAAATATATGCCTTCAAGAAACTTATAATCAAGGACTAAGAATTTTCATAGTGTCAAGGCACTTGCCTATCAGGCATGATGCTCTCAGTTTAGTACAAACAGACACACACACACAAACACACACACACACACTTTTTGACTCCTGAATTTTCCAGCTGCCTAAAGTAGTCCACTAACAGTGTCACTAACAGGGCAGTTCTAAGAGAAGCCTGTCTTATGATCTCAGTATCTGACTGCAAGGGTTGAGTGTGTGTGTGTGTGTGTGTGTGTCTTCTTGTGTGTGTTTGTCTGTCTTCATGTTTACAGGACCTTAGGCATAGTTTGTATCTGGCTTCCACAATCATATATACATGCTTGCTTACATACACACACATCAAAGAATATTCACAAATAGATATACATTTTCACACTGTAGAAAATTGTTAAAGTAACTTTTCATTAAAGTTATGTGGGTGAGATTTTTACTTAGTGGGAAATTTCTTCAATTAATTTCTGCTGTCCAAATGATATATGGAGAAGAGAAGATTTACCAAAGAACTCCAGACCAGAGCAAAGGGGACTTTGGATAACTTCAGGTCTAAGACAAATATACTTGAAAAAAACACAAGGACTTCAAACTTCTGGTGTAAGTGATAAAGAGAGAGCAGTACCATAAAACTTCAGAATATAATTGCCCAGGCAAGAGTGACTATGACAGGCATTAGATTTGGCACTGAGGTAATGGAGAGACAATGTTGATCCTTACAAAGCCAGTAGAGCACACTGAACAATTGCATGAATGTCAAAAATGACATCTTGGATTAAAGCATTAGGATCTAGAAATATCAGGCATGAGGCATCCTAAAAAAATGGTTATGGCTTATGAATAATGTGGAAGAAGTCTGGCAGGCATTTAGGTTAAAGTTAACATAGATTAAAAAAGAGATCATATTTTTGAGAAGTGATAGAAAATAAATAAAAATTTAATCTGAAAGTGGATGTCCCTAGAATACTGTAAATGAGATATACATATAAATACACAATATTCAGTCTTTTAGGAAATTTGTCTACTTTAATTTACATTTAGAGTTATAAGGTTATTGAAGTGAACTATCTTCAGTACCTGAGGAATTTATTATTCATCATAAAATAATCCATACCATGTCATTGTATAAAAGAACAAGATATTCATGTTTGCAATTTTTATAAGCTTTTAAATGCAGTGCTTATTTAAGCTTTGTTTAATGAAACAATCTTGCTAGAGTAGTTTATTTCCAAGAGCTCTTTGAAATCATTTCCCACAGACTATCTATACCACATAATTTCATCACCTTATCAAAATTGTTTCTGCTGGTAGCAATAGACAAGCAGGTATGAAGTTCTAGATAGTGATAATAAGCCAACACAATATGGTACACTCTCTTGTTGTTACTGAGCAAAATGAGTGAGGTATGTTTTCATTCTTTCTCCAGACTGAAAGTTTTTTAAATTATATCTGTACATCAGAGAACCATTACATACTCCAAAATCATTACTTAGAATTTTCCAAAAGAGCCTATCAGTTTTTATTAAATGAGTTTTTCAAAAATGAATTGTGGAACATTATTCTGATTTTAATAAAGTTCTACATGTCTATCTCAATTCTTAAGAGAAGTACAAATACCTATCATCTCCATTTGCAGAATTCACTGTGTAAGTTCTAAAGGATCATTTCATATTTCGAGCAATTACTAATCCCAGTGCACTTTGCCTGCTAAATTCAGAAGACAACACATGAAAGAGTAATAATTTTATGACATCAAGCTCTCTCTATAATCTCAGTATCATCCTATGCAGTATTTTGCCTCAAGTTTCTTATGTGTGTATATATATATATATACACACATATATATGTATATACAAATATCACATATACAGAGAGAGAGAGCACTTTTCTACATGCATATATGTACACCACATGTGTGCCTGATGTCCTAGGCCAGAATTTCCAGCAGACATGGAACTGTAGTTACAGATGATTAGAAGTCACCATTTTGATGTGAATTGAACCCTAGTTCTCTGCAATATCAACAAGTGTTCTTAATTTTTTAGCCATTTCCCCAGCCCCTATTTTGCATTCCTTTGAACGGTATCTGGAACTCTAGAAACTTTGTACTTTAAAGCCATATGAAACAAACCAAAAATATGCTTATTTATTTTAGTCTAATTCATGAAAGGAATGTGATTTTTCTATTATTTCATAACGTTGTGATGTATATATACATATATATGTATATATGT
>LOEQ01004392.1:160842-172077 GCA_001685075.1 Bramus lutescens | reverse complement strand
CTTGGACTTCCCACAGGGCAGGGAACACTGACTGCTCTTTGGACTAGAGAGGGAGGGAGATGGAGGGAAATGGGAGGAGGGGAGGAGGTGGAAATTTTCAATATTTAAATAAATTATTTAAAAAAGAAAATAAGAAAGTTAGAAGGAGCCAGGGAGACACTGGCAATCCATAATTCCCTCAAGACCATTCTAGAAGAGGTGAAAAATCTTAGTCCCACTTCTTATCATTTATAATAGTGTAACTCTGGCAGCAACATCTTTCAAAGATGGGTCATTGAGGGGACACTTAGTACCCAGCAAAAACACTGAAATTAATAGAAAATAGTGAGTTTTTTGGACTCATATTTAATAGAAGGGTCATATTCCCCTCACCTGAAGCCATGTGATATTCTGTGTCAGCCAAGTTCCAGCAGTTGCTGGGAAACTGGGAAACTGTAAGATTTTTCTTAGAGCTTCTCTAGTGTTAAGATCTGTACTAGAAATGAAGTCTTTCAACACTGATACAATTTCTGCTCCTTTTAACTTCATACCTTGTACTCCTTATAAGCTTTCCCAACTTCTCTTGTAACCTATTGGGCAACCCAGAATTTATCATCCCTACCTTCTTAGCTGGCGTGGGAGTTGTCCAGATTGTTTGTACATACATTTAACCCTGGTCATTATTTCAGAAAAAAGAAGTTGAAGTATGTGCTTGTTCTGGAAATTAATATACCTTCTGCTCCTGCACAGGAAAGTGGACTCTACTTCATCTTGTAGAGAAGGAATTTGTTATTCCTAATAACCAAAGTCAGCACACCACTTCTATTACAAACTTACAAATTCAAAGGAATGCAAGATTTTATAGAGTTTTACAGAGGACCACAGATGTTTCCTCTCAGAGATTTCAGTTACATTCCTTTCCAGTAAGAGTTCTGACCTTGACAAGGGGAAACTGCCCCCACTGGAATTGGAACATTCTTTGAAGTTCTGCCATGCAGAAGCTTAATTCTGAACCTGATCATCATCTTTCTCTGCCCTCTGGCTGCAGGAGACAAGATATTTATGAGTTCCCAGGAAGGTCTTCTAGCTTTCACATCTAATCTTTAATTATTTAATCATTACTCTTAACCTTTCATTATATTTTCCAAAAAAATTATAAAGGTGCTCTATGGAAAGTCAATCTAATTCTGAAAGTACCCATCTACTATTCTTAAGGTCGTTGAATGAAAATGAAACACTTGTAGCTTTATGTCTTCACAGTTTTTTTTAATCTATGTGTGGAAAACATAACAATTGTAATGTAATACAGGGCTATCTGCATTCAACAATCACCAGGTAAAATGCTCTTACCATCTGGGCAGCTCATGAGCCAGCTTCAAAATCTCAGAATGATGCCTACATTCCCTGTCATTATCAACAATTGAACATTGCTATTGGAAAACAGAAATTTGGATAAGACTAACTTTTTGAAAATTTATTAAGGAATACTCACCAGTGAAGGAGAAGAATTAGGTTTGGAGTGAAGGGAAATGTACCTTGGATGCATTGATGTGGAAGCTTGCTGAAACTGGAATAGCTCCTGTTTTCTTGGCAAGCTATAGAAAAATACAGTCATACAAGTTATACAAGTTTAGCCACTAAGTTTAGGTCCACCATAGAAAGAACACATGATCCTGTCATCTATGTATGAAAACCTCTACATGATGAGGTCTCTCAGCAACTATCAGAATGTGGAATGAAATATTCACCATAAACCACCATATTTGTTTAATAATATTACCATTATTTTTTGCTTCATTTCTGATGAATTTACAGAGACATTTGGTACAGTTCATATAATTTCTGTGAGCTGATACTTTGTTTTCATCCTCATTCTAATCACTGTACTTTTTTGCATATAGCTTGTTCATTTTTTCTAAGCTTTGCTTTAAGATTATATCTGCTTTTCTTGTCTTATACATCAATTTTGTGTTGAGAATTTCATAAATAATTTATCACTATTACATATTTTCTCTAGCCTACTTAGTCACATACAGTTGTACTTATCAGATATTCTACTTTATCATATTAAAGGTAATTTATAATCAAAGTTAAAAAATAACAGGAACTAATTAAGAATAATTAGTTATCTGAGTTCACACCTATGTGTCTATACTTCACTAATGTTCAGAAAATATAATAACGGTACATTCTGGAGACCAATGCCTCCTCTGTACTCAGTCTAATCCAAACATAATGAAAAACTGTAAGTTACTTCCTCTGTCTCTAACTTAGTTTAACCATCTTCTGATTAATTATGGAGATCCAGTGTTTTTTTAATTTCAAATTTTTTAAAACTTGCATGTATTTTTTATTCAACTAGAATTATATATCACTTTCTCCCCATCCTTTTCTCTCTCAAGCCCCTCCTGATTATACTCACGTGTCTTCCCCAAGAGACTCAAAACTAATAGTTTTTTTTTTATTTTTGATACTATTGCATGTATGCATAAATATATAAGTATAATCTGCTGAGTCCATTTCTGGCTAGAGGGATAACCATTTTGCATCCTAATGGATCACCAATGAGGTGTTTCTTCTCTCTTTCCCAGCAGTCTTTATACGGCTAGAATTTGTGGTCTATAGGTGGTACTTCATGGTATGTTTCCTTTAATTGTGAGTGTGTCTATTGAGATTGTTATTTTAATTGACTTTTTAATACAGCTGTTTATAGAAGAGACTATTTTACAGTAGAATTACTACTCCATTTATTCTTAATGTATTTCTGCCTCCTTTTCCTTGATAGTCCCTGAGACACAGATACCAGAGCTGTGATGCAGATATACACAGTGGAGCTTGGATCCACAAGGTCCTTTGATCTCTAATTTGAATCAGGTTGTGTTTTTCTGTGGTGGTCCATATTAATATACATGGGAACCTCCCTATTAGGAGCAGTATCTGTTATCTCTTGTCACTTGAAGACATTTCTTGTAGGCATCAGAATGCTGAGGATGACATTATTGTGAATCTGTCTGACAAGTTCTGGTTTTAGCTAGAATATTATTTTATTTCATTTTTTAAAGAAAACAATATTTTTTTTTCATTTTGCAAACCAATTCCGATTATCACTCCTTCCCTTCCTCCCCTTCCCGCCACCTACCCTACACACGACTCCCCACTCCCCACCCACTCCTCAGAGTGGGTAAGTCACATTGCTTTGGGGAAGGTCTAAGGCTCTCCCTACTAGACCTAGGCTGAGCAATGTATCCATCTGAAGAGAACAGATTCCAAAAGACCCAGTACAATCAGTAGGGATAAATCCTTGTGCCACTGCCAGTGGCCCTGCAGTCTGCCCCAGCTATACAACTGTCACAAACATTCAGAGGGACTAGTTTTGACTTATGTTGTTACCTTCCCTGTATGGTGGAGGTTGCTGAGCTCCCATTAGCTCAAGGTAAACTGTTTTAATGGGTGTATCCATCATGGTCTTGACCACTTTGCTCATATTCTCATTCCTCCCACTCTTCAACTGGTCATTAGGAGCTCAGTCCAGTGCTCCACTTTGAGTCTCTGTCTGTTTCCATCAGTTGCTGAATGAAGGTTCATTGGTTATATTTGAGATATTCATTAGTCTGACTATAGGGCAAAGCAAGTTCAAGCACAATGTCCTCTATTGCCTAGGGTCTTAGCTATGGTCATGCTTGTGGACTACAGAGAATTTCTCTAGTGCCAGGTTTCTTGCTATCCCCATAATTGCTCCCTCAATAAAACTACCTCCTTCCTTGCTCTCATTTCTGTCCTTTCTCCATCTTAACTATCCCTTTCCCTCAAGTTGTCCTCCACCCTCCTTTCTCCACTCATCTTCTCCTTCTGTCCTCCCTACTCCCTCCACCCTCATGCTCCCAATTTTGTCAGGCTGTCTTTTCTATTTTCCCTTTGCAGGTGGATCTATGCATGCTTTTCTTAGGTTCACCTTGTTACTTAGCTTTTGTACGATCATGATCTATAGGCTCAAATCCACTTATGATTGAGTACATAGTGAGTTATTCTTTCTGGGTCTGAGATACCTTACTCAGGATGGTTTTTCTAATTCTTTCCATTTGCATGCAAATTTTAGATGTCATTGTTTTTTACTGCCTAATAGTATTCTAATGTGTAAATGTGCCACATTTTCTTTATCCATTCTTTGGTTGAGGGGCATCTAGGTTGTTTCAAGGTTATTTCTGGCTATTACAAAGAATGCTGCTATATACATAGTTGAACAAATGTCCTTGTAGTATGATTGAGTATCTTTTGGGCATATGCCCAAGAATGAAATTGCTGAGTCCTGAGGAAGGTTGATTCCCAGTTTTCTGAGAAAAAACCATACTCATTTCCAAAGTAGACATAGAAGTTTGCATTCCGATCAGCAATGGAGGAATGTTTCCCTTACACCACATCTTCTTCATCAAAATCTATCATTTTTGTTTTTGATCTTAACCGTTCTGAATGGTGTAAAATGGTATCTTAGAGTTGTCTTGATTTTTATTATCCTAATGGCTAAGGATTTTGGACATTTCCTTAAGTGTCTTTAGGCATTTGAGATTCTTCTGTTGAGAATTTTCTGTTTAATTCTGTACCCATTATCTAATGGGTTATTTGGAATTTTGATGTCTAATTTATTGAGTTCTTTATATGTTTTGGAGATTATCCTCTGTCCAATGTGGGGTTGGTGTAGATTTTTTTCCCATTTAGTAGGCTATCTTTTCATCTTGCTGACTGTGTCTTTTGCTTTACAGAAGCTTCTCAGCTTCAAGAGTGCCCATTTATTTACTATTGCTCTCAGTGGCTGTGCTATTGGTGTTATATTTAGGAAGTGGTCTCCTGTGCCCATGTACTGCAGGCTACTTCCCACTTTCTCATCTAACAGGTTTAGTGTGGTCAGATTTATACTGAGGTCTTGGACTTGAGTTTTGTGCATAGGGATAGATATGGATCTATTGTCATTCTTCTGCATGTTGACACCCAGTTATGCCAGCACCATTTGTTGAATTTTCTTTCTTTCCTCCATTGTATAATTTTATCTTATTTTTCCTCAAAAACCAGGTGTTTATAAGCATTTGGATTAATAACTGGGTCTTTGATTTAATTCCATTGTTCAACTCCTCTGATTGTTATGCCAATACCAGGCTGCTATCATTACTTTAGCTCTACATTAGAGCTTGTTTTCAGTGATAGTGACGCCTCCAGAAACTCCTTTGTTATACAGGATTGTTTTGGATATCCTGGGGTTTTTGCTTTTCCATATGATGTTGAGTATTGTTCTTTTCATATATGTGAAGATTTGTGTTGGGATTTTGATAGGGATTTCATTGAATCTATAGATTGCTTTTGGTAAGATTGACATTTTTATTATGTCTATTATTCCTAACCATGAGCATGGGAGATGTTTCCATTTCCTGGTATATTATTTGATTTCTTTCTTCACTGACTAAAAGTTCTTGTTGAATAGGTCTTTTACTTTTTTATATGAAGTTAGTATTCCCATGATATTTTGTGTTATTTGTGGCTACTTTGAAGGGTGAGGTTTCTCTGATTTCTTTCTCCGCTTCTTTATATGTTGTATATAGGAGGGATACAGAGTGTTTTTTGCTGATCTTGCCTCCTGCCTCATTACTGAATGTATTTATCAGCTGCAGAAATTCCAGTGTAGAGTTTTGGGGATCACTTATGTATACTTTAAATCAACTGCAAACAACAAAAGCTTGACATCTTCTTTTCCAATTTGAATCCCATGATCTCCTTTTGTTGTCTTATTGCTCTAGCTAGAACTTCAGGAATTGTGTTGGATATATATGTTCTGTGGAATGGTCTGTAGTCTGTCAATTATATTTTAAATAAATGCTGATTGGCCAGTAGCCAGGCAGGAAGTATAGGCGGGACAACCATACAGGAAGTAGAGGTGGGTCAATGAGAACAGGAGAATTCTGGGAAGAAGGAAGCTCATTCCTCTGCAGTCCTAGACCAGCCACAGAAGAAGCCAGATGTAACTTCCTTGCTGAAATAGGTACTGAGCCATAGGGCTAACAGAGATAAGAATAATGTGCAAATAAAAGTTGTAAGAGTTAATAAGAAGCCTGAGGTACTAGGCCAATCAGTTTATAGTTAATGTAGACCTCTGCATGATTTCTTTGGGACATAATGACTGTAGGAACTTGGCAGTACAGATAATATATATGGATTCAATGGACGGCCTTCTTTTGTTAGTAGGATTGCTTTGAGTTTCTCTAAATTTAATTTGTAGTTGGCTGTCATACTACTGTATATTTCATTTATCATATTTAGATATGTTCCTTGTACCCTTATCTCTCTAAGACCTTTATTATGAGTGGGTGTTGAATTTTGTCAAATGCTTTTTCAACATCTAATGAGATGATCATGTGGCTTTTTTCTTTCAGTTTATTTATCTGGTCAATCACATAGATAAATTTTCCTATGTTGAATTATCCCTACATCTCTGGGATAAAGCCAACTTGATCATGGTAGATGATTTTTGGATGTGTTCTTAGATTATGTTTGTCATTATTTTATTGAGTACTTTTACATCAATATCATGAGTGAGATAGGTCTGTAATTCTTTTTCTTGGTTGAGTCTTTGTGCAGTTTTAGTATAAGTGTAACTGTAGCCTCATAAATATTTGACAGTGCTCCTTCTTTCTCTATTATGGGGAATACTTTGAGGATTACAGGTATTAACTCTTCTTTAAAGGTCTGGTAGAATTCTACATTGACACCATCTGGCCCTGGGATTTTTTTTTGGTTACGAGGCTTTTGATGACAGCTTCTATTTCCTTGCAAGTTATAGGTCTATTTAATTTTATCACCTGGTCTTGATTTAATTTTGGCATGTGTATCTATCAGAAAATTTTCCATTTCTTTTGCATTTTCCAATTTTGTGGAGTACATTTTTTTGTAGTATGACCTAATAATAATCTGGATTTCCTCCTCAATCATTGTTATGCCCCCCATTTTCATTTTTGATTTTGTTAATTTTGATGTTTTCTTTCAGCCTTTTGATTAGTTTGGATAAAAGTTTGTCTATCTTGTTAATTTTTACAAAGAATTAGCTCTTTTTTATTGATTATTTGTATTGTTTTCTTTGTTTCTATTTTATTGATTTCAGCACTAAATTTGATTATTTCCTGTCTTCTACCCCTCTTGGATGAATCTGTTCCTTTTTGTTCCAGAGCTTACAGATGTGCTGCTATGTCACTGGTGTGAGTTTTCTCCTCTTTCTTTATGTGGGCACTTAATGCTATGAACTTTCTTTCCTCTTAACACTGCTTTCATAGTATTAAATAGGTTTGGGTATGTTGTTCCTTCATTTTCAGTGAATTCTTGGAAGTCTTTTACTTCTTCTTTGACCCAGGATGATTCAATAGAGCACTGTTTAATGTCCATGTGTTTATGGGCTTTCTGAAATTGGTATTGCTGCTAAATTCTAATATTAAACCATGGTAGTCAGATAAGATACTAGGTGTTACTCCAATTATTTTATCTGTTGTGTTTGTTTTGTTGCCTAGTATGTGGTCAACTTTAGAGAGGTTCCATGAGGTGTTGAAAAGAAGGCATATTCTTTTGTGTTTTGGTGGAATGTTATGTAGATCTGTTATTTCCATTTGAGTCATGATATCTGTTAGTTCACTTATTTCTCTGTTAGGTTTCTTTATGTTTGCCCTTTATGGGTGTAGGAGGAAACTGCTTGTTCATTTCAGCCTCCTAGAACCAAAATAACCACACAGAAACTATATTAATTAAGACACTGATTAGTCTATTAGCTTTAGCTTCTTATTGGCTAACTATTCTATTAATTTAACCCATTTCCATTAATCTGCATATCACTATGTGAAAGTGTCTTACTGGCAAATATTCAGCATGCCTGACTCTGCTGGCACCTCCTTAGCATACCTTTAACTCCACCTTCTTCCTCACATCATTCTGTTTAGTTGTCTCCACCTACGTAAGTTCTACCCTATCAACAGGCCCAAAGTAGTTTCTCTATTCATTACTGGTAATGACAGCATACAGAGGAAAATCCCAGATCACCATGGCTTTGAAGTCTCTTACTATTAGTGTGTGGGGTTTGGCATATGATTTATGCTTTAGTAATGTTTCTTTTACATATGTGGGTGATTCTGTATTTGGGGCTTAACTGTTCAGGTTTGGAACTTCATCTTGATAATTTTTTTCCTGTTATGAGTATGGTGTCCTTCTCCACCTCTTCTGACTGATTTTAGTTTAAAGTCTATTTTGTTAGATATTAGGATAGCTACACCAGCTTGTTTCTGAAGTCCATTTGATTGGAAAACCTATTCTCAATCCTTTACTCTGAGGTAATTCCTGTTTTAGAGGTTGAGGTGTGTTTCTTGAATAAAGCAGAAAGATGAATCTTTCCTTTTTATCCATTCTCATAGCCTGTGTCCTTTTATAGGTGAATTGAGTCAATTGATATTAAGAGATATTAATGACCAGTACTTGTTAATTCATGTTATTATTCAGTAGTATTTGTGTATTTCCTTTCTTTGGGTTTTGCTGGTGTGAGGTTATCTGCTGCCTGTGCTTTGTGGGTCCAGTTACCTTCCTTGGGTTTAGGCTTTCTTTCTAGTTCCTTTTGTAGTGCTGGGCTTGTGGATAGGTATTGTTTAAATCTGGTTTTATATGAAATATCCTATTTTTCCATTAATGGTGATTGAAAGCTTTTTTGGGTTTAGTAGTCTAGGCTTTCACCTGGGGACTCTTAGTTAATGCAGCACATCTCTTCAAGACCTTCTTGGTTTCTATTGAAGAGTCAGGTATAATTCTGATAGATCTACCTTTATATGTTACTTGAAATTTTTCATTTGCATCTCTTAATATTGTTTTATTCTGTGTGTTTTCCATTTTAATTATTGTATAGCAAAGGTACTTTTTGCAATCTAATCTCTTTGGTGTTCTATAAGCTTCTTATAACGTCATAGGGATATCCTTCTTTAGGTTGAAAAAGTTTTCTTCTATGGTTTTGTTGAATAAATTTTCTGTTCCTTTGAGAATGAGTTATTCTCCTTCTTCTATCCCTATTATTCTTAGTTTTGCTCTTTTCAAGGTGCCCCAGATTTCCTAGCTGTTTTGTGTTAAGAATTTGTTGGATTTAACATTTTCTTTGACCAATGAATCTATTTTCTCTATACTATCTTCAACCCCTTAAATTCTCTTTTCAATCTCTTCTATTTTGTTGGTTAGGATTGCATTTATAGTTCCCATTAGTTTATTCAGATTTTCCATATCCAGAATTCCCTTGGTTTGTTTTATATTTATTTTCTCTATTTTAGACTTCAAGTCTTGAACTGTTTGTTTCACCTATTTGATTGTTTTTTCTTTGTTTTCTTGAGGTTCTTTGAGAGATCTATTATAATCCTCCAAATTTTTGTTCATCTTTTCCTCCATTTATTTAATGGAGTGTTTTATTTCCTGTTTAAAGTTTTCCATCATCTTCAAAAAGTTATGTTCAAAACTGTTTTCTTCTGCTTCTTCTGGGTAAGGATGATCAAGTCTTCCTGTTGTATGACTGTTTGGTTCTGGTGTGACCATGTTGTTTTTTAAGTTTTTGAATGAATTCTTGCATATCTTCCTTTAGTTGATGCCAGAAGTGTCTTTGCATCTTTATTCTATTCTTGCAGTGGCTGTCTGTGTCTTGGGAACTCTTCTTTGTCTGCTCTGTACTGCTATTGTCTTTACCTCAGGAGTTTGGTGGCAGCCTTCATGCAAGAAACTCATCTGCTGGCTGGCTATAGAGTTATGGCAGGTGGGGTAGGAGCTTGGGGTTTTGCCCCAGTAAGGAGGGCCTAGAGAGTGAATTGTTTTTGTTGGGTGGCTGATTACTCACCCCTTGGTCCTCTGTGTAGTAGCTGGCTGTGTTTCAGATTTCCACTGAGGTTGTAAGGGGGATAGGCAAGTTTGGGATTAGATTGGGATTTGTAGCATAAGGGCTTGATTAATGGGACGGGGTTAATCTAGAATTTTATATAAAAATATAATATAATTATTGACATAGTTAAGTCTAAAAGCCATCATTTGAATGTTTTCCATTTGTTTGGCATTCAATATGAAAAACATATTTTCTGTTTGTAATCTATCTGTATAATTCAATAACTGGAAGCAAACTTTATTTTGATTAGAGTTATTTGCATTGAAACAGCTCATCTTTAACATACAGATTCTCTTTTCAATATAATCATCCTACTGCCAAGTCAGGTATAATGTATATAATAGCTTACAGTAATTATATCATTTATACATTGTTGTATAGTGCTACATATTTTTATTCCAAACTAAACATTTTCAATTTTTATTTTTGAAATCATTTTTATTAAAATTATAAATAAAGAAAATTGCTGAATCTGATAGAAGAGAAAGTAGGAAGTAGTCTAGAACACATTGGTACAGGAAAATACTTCATAAATATAACACCAGTAGCACAAACATTGAGAATAACAATTAACAAATGACAACTCCTAAAACTGATAAGTTTCTGAAAGGCCAAGGACATGGCTTTAAGACGAAATGACAGCCTACAAAATGAGAAAACCTTTTCACCAATACTGTGTCTGACAGAGGGCTCATCTCAAAGAATTCAGGAAACTAGACATCAGAATACCAAGAAATTCAACTAAAAATGGGGTATAGAGCTAAACAAAGAATTCTCAACAGATGAATCTCAAATAACTAAAATACATTTAACAAATTGCTCAACATCCTTAATCATCAGGGAAATACAAATCAAAAAGACTCTGAGATATTATCTTACATCCATTAGAGTGGCTAAGATGAAAAATACTGAGAACAGCTTATATTAAGGAGAATGTGGGGTAAGGAGAATACTCTCCACTACTGGTAGGAGTGTAAACTTGGACTGCCACTTCGGAAATCAGTATGGCTACTTGTCAGAAAATTGGGAATCAATCTACTTCAAGAGTCAGTGATACCACTCTTGGTCATTTACCCCAAGGATTCTCAATCATGCTGCAAAAGACACTTGCCCAACCTTGTTCATAGAAGCATTACTCATAATAGCCAGAACCTGGAAACAAACTACATGCCCCTCAACCAAAGAATGAATAAGGAAAATGTAGTTCATTTATATAATAAAGTATTATTCAGCTGTAAAAATCAATGACATCTTGAAATTTGCAGGCAAATGGAAGGAACGATGATGTAGGAGGGTCATCTGTCTATGTGTTACTTTCATTGATTAATAAAGAA
>LOEQ01004392.1:112543-132022 GCA_001685075.1 Bramus lutescens | reverse complement strand
TTGGAAATCAGTGTGGCGGTTTCTCAGGAAACTGGGAATCAACCTACCTCAGGACCCAGGAATTCCACTCTTCGCAATATACCCAAGAGCTGCCCTAGCATGCTACCAAAGCATTTGTTCAACTATGTTCATAGCAGCATTATTTGTAATAGTCGGAACCTGGAAACAACCTAGGTACCCTCAATAGAAAAATGCATAAAGAAGGTGTGGCACATATACACTTTAGAGTTTTACTCAGTGAAATATTTTATCATGTTGACAATTTGTTTTCTGTAATTCAATATTCATAAAACTCTAGTTTTAGATTTACTTTTATGTTTGTATAAAAACTATAAACTATCATTTTATACAATACACAGTACATATGCATTTAATTGACATGAATATTTTGCCTGTATGTATTTCTATATTACATGTGATTATCTAATGATGTAGAAGACAAGAGGGCATCAGATTTCCGGGAATTAGAGCTACAGATGGTTAAAACCTATGTCCTCTGGAAAATCAGCATGTATTCTTAAATACAAAGTCATCTGTCAACCCAACAGACTGAAGCTTTATCTCTTAATCATTCACACAAACACATATATATATATATAGTTCTATCATATGATCTGCTGAAGATAGATTTTATTTTACACGATTAAATATGTTTGTTTTAAAAGTTTATGCATTTTAGCATCCATACCTCCAAGCATGTATCACTGATTCTTGTTTTCTATTGGATTGTTTCTGGAACTTATTTCATAAATGGTTTAAATGGTGCTTCAGTTTTACAACCTTTCCAATGAGTAACTTGTACTGCTTTCTTTCTAAGTAAGCTATACTTTACCACTGAATGGAAACACCAAATTCTTCGTATAATAATATCTATGAAATCAGTTTCTGGCTTCTAAGTCAGTTCTACAGTCCATTGGTCTTTGATCTATGTTGTGTTAAATGAAAGAGGCACCAACCATTTATTATCGCTTACTTCACATGTGTTTGCTATTGGCCAGTACTTTATCTTTCTCCATGATGTTATGGAATACTTCTCTAGAAATCATAATTTTATTTAGAATCATTTACATGTATACTGTATCCAATTTTGCACTGCTATATAATAGTATTGTTTTCATATGAGAGACATGTTAAAACTGATTCTGTTACTTTTTAAATATATGCTTCAATTTCTATGGTTTCAGTGTGTGATGTGTTTCAAAACAAAAAAAGTAAAAAACCAGCAACAACAAAACCATAGAAAGGAAAAAAACTAAAATTTGCCTTGACTATTCAGCATAACTTTTATTATAATATGGTATTTTGCTAGCTCTGCATAATTATATTTAGTGGAAAATTGTCTTGCAGCATAATGGTTAAATTTTCAAGTTAATCTTTATTTTAGGTAAGTATATGTGTGAGAAATCAAGGTACATAGGAAACTATATCCCTCTTCATTATTGAACTACTGTGTGTATTTCCAATTATTATAACTATTTTCTCCTAATAAAATGCATAACTTTCTTTAAATATGTCTAGGAAGCTATTAAGCTTGATTATTACAGTTTATAAAAATTTACTCTCAATGCAGAGAAAGTAATATTTTAATATTTTGGTTTTAGTGATCAATTCATTACAGTTTTATCTCATCCTCTGCAGTTTCACTGATTAATTCAGTCTATCTTTTGTTTCCTTACTAAATTTAGCATTGTTTTTATTTGTTTGCTTGTTCATTAATTTGTTTTGTTTTCTGGGTAAAATAACAAAATAGTTGAATAGTGTAGATACAAAAAATTTTTCTGGTAAATGAAACGAATTTATTTTACATCTGAACTTTTCTTATATATGATCCCCCTTGATTTGACACATTCAGCTCCTAAAATTACGTGGGCCTGTCCTATCCTCAATTTTCTATTTCCTTAAAGTGGAATTGAACTTTTTTTTTTACAAACTTCATTTTATAGTAGCCATTATCTGTCACTTCTCCAGTGAATCTCATTCTCTGTAATTTTATTGAATGTGAAAGTTTTTTATTTTAAATTTTACTTAGGATTAATTGTTATATTTGTAAAATTGAATTTTTCATTTATGGACTTTTAAACCACAATAATCATATTTTAAATTCTACATTTTACCCTTTTAATGTATATTATCCTCCTCTTTGGATACATTGCCTGCTCTTATGTTTTCTGTGTACATAAATGTTAATGTATGAAAGATGCAGTTTATAGTATCTTATTTTTAACTTTACCTCTTCTTAGTTTCATGTATCTACAGTCCAATAGATTTTCTGTAATATACTTTTTTGATCACATACAACATACAACTTAATGATATGTTGCATGGCAATTTCATCTATTTTAATTGGCTTAATTAATTGAAGCATTTTAAATTTTGCTTTCTAATTTTTTTTCCAATAAAAATATCCTGCTTGTTTATATTGTTTATCATCAGTAATCAAAAGTGACTAGAGCTATCACAATAGCCATCTAGTCTAACTTTTGAAAATATGCTACTAAGCAATTTTCTAATTGTGTTTTCATCGTAATATAGTATAATAGATGAGGGGGTTATATTGATAGTTTGTGATAGGATTTGTGTGAACAGTACACTATCTCTGACTGCAATATTGTTCCTGAGAAATGACCAATCTATGTGAACATGGAAAGCCTTATTATGGTACTAATGATCACAGACAGAAAATATTATCTTTCTTTTTTAAATTGGAGGAAACCTTAATACCCATGGAATCAAAAAGCATAAACTAAACATATAGACATATCTCCTACTTGTGAAAATATCATTGTTCATATTGTGCTAGAAAAGTATAGAAATGTACCTACAAAGACTATCCAATTATTTCTGTTCAGATTTAAAAGAAGTTCATTAATGTATGTCCAATTCATTAATGAGGATCTTTGTCTCCAGAATCAAATGACCTGGGGTTGTTTGAGATGTTTATTTTACTATTGATGAAACAGTCTCTTGAATTTCGCTCTCTGCTTCTCACACAATAAAATCTGGATCTATTCTTCTTTACCAAGATTGTTTCCTCTTTACTCAACATGGCTTTCCTACTTCCTCTCCAAATTCAATTCATTCTTTGTATAGGGAACAAATTGGGACATATTTCCAAAAAACAATAACACTGTTGAATTTTCAGATGTTAAAAATAAAACCTTTTCCTTTGTCTGTTTCCCAGTGCTCCAGAGGAAATATTTCAAATTTGCTTCATTGCTCTGGCCTAAAATAAGATTGTTTTGATCTTGTGGTGTCCTGCTTGCTTCAATTTGAGACACAATCTTGCTTTGAGACCCTGCCTGGCCCCAAAACTCTGGAGAACAGGGAGACTTACAGTCAACGGTATTCTCCTTCTGCCTCCTATTGATGGTCTTACAGTGTGATCCTACCTGGCAAAATATGATTTTGTTGCTGTTGTTTCCCAAACTTACCTGGTATTTTATTATGAATAATTATTAGAGTATAACCATTTATATTTTGTATTCATTCATTAACCTTCTATATTTTAGTTTTGAAGCTTCATATTGCAAAGAATCAGTCACTTTTTTCATACATCCTACTTCTTGCCAGAACATTTCTGAGTTTTTGTATATCCTCTGACTATTGATTGGCCACACAGTGGCCCTGCACATCTCATTCTTATGGAGCAGTGTTCCTCATCCTGTGAGTCACAATCCCCTCAGCAAACTTTCATCTCCAAAAAATTTACATTATGATTCGTAACAGTAGAAAAATTACTGAGATCAAGTAGCAATGGAAATAATTTTATGGTAGGGGTCAACAAACATGAAGAACTATATTAAAGGGTAACAACATTAGGAGGGTTGAAAAGCCCTTCTACTAAGAATTCATAGAGATGCCTGTTTAACATCACATATGTATATATGAAATATATATATTTCAGTGGGATCTATATTTTCCCAATCATAAGAAGGTGTTATGAGTTGATTAAATATTAGTAAGCTGGAGTTTTCATTCTATTTACATTACATTTTTAACTATTGCAGTGTTATTATTACAGATAATATGAGACTTCCCCCCCACAGAAATAGAAAATATTTCCCTGTTTTGCTTCATACACTAATTTTAAAAAATGCATGTTTTAATTTTGTTCAGTATCCTCAGAAGTTGTGGTAGTTTGAAAGTAATTGGCTCCCATAATCTCATAGGGTGTGGTGCTATTAAGAGGTGTGGCTTTGTTGGAGATGATATGGTTTTGGAGGTAGTGTGCCTCTGTGGGTGTGAGCTTTGAGGTTTCCTCTGATCAGGATACAGCCCAGTGTGTCAGTCAACTTCCTGTTGCCTTCATGTCAAGGTGTAACCAGCATTGTGTTGCCTGCCCAGCACCATGCTTCTTGCCACGTTGAAGAAGGCCAAACCTCTACAAGTATAAGTGTCTCTTTCCCCTCATTTAAATGTTTCCTTATAAGAGTTGTGATCATGGTGTCTCTTCACAGAAAAAAAAATGCCTAACTAACACAGAAGGTATCTGGGACATAACATCTTTTCTTATATTTTATATCACCCTTTGCTTATAACCTCATTCCTGCATATTCTCCTGTTACGTACTTTGCTATAGTAGTAAGAATGCCGCTTAATGTTTTAGATTAGAAAACTCCTCTCAGAGGCTCTGCTTCCTGGAGCTATCCCCAAATCATGAAGATTTGTTCTGTGAACATTTTTCTGCCAATGCACCTGGGAAGCATAGTTGCAGCTTCGTCCTGCTAGTATCACTTCCATTGACATTGCAAGTATCCTGTCAATACAATGTCACTGCCCTTCTGAAATTGATGTGAGTTGAAGAACTGTTTTGCCCACAGCCTAAAAGGATCTTCACAGGCTTCGTATTCAATATGTGGGCTGGTTTATCTGATTGGGAAATCTAAGATATATACTCATTTCTAGTAGTAGAAAAATGCAGAATATTGCATTTCTAGCTTGTTAGTAGGCCATAGCTATTTTTTTTATAAATTAAGAATTCATTATGCAAATAAAATATATTCCTTTTTGGAAAACAGAAAAAAATGAAGAATGCTTTACATACATACATCCAGCCTTAATTTGCCTGTCTATTTTCTACTTTTTAATAAAAATACATTTCTCCTGTCATTATATTAAAAATGGCCTTGAAAGCAATCCAAATAAGCCTATATGATTTTTTTCATAGGTATGTATATAGAAGTCCATTTTAGCATAGGAGACCATGAAAAATGATCCAACATGAATATAACCAAAATTAAGTTCTATTAAATTACAAATATCTTTAAATTAATCTTAAACTATACTCTAAACTTTTGGTGTACATATATGTGTACAAAAAAGGAGGAGCAGGCTGCATTCCTGGGCCCCCAGCTGTCTTAGCCCCCGAAATAACCACATGAAAAAAATTGTATTAATTAGTTATAGCCTCTTATTGGCTAACTCTCACATCTTGATTCAACCCATTTCTAATAATCTGTATTGCCACTTGACTGTGGCTTACTGAGATGAGTCTAACCAGCATCGCTCTCAGAGAGGAGAATCATGGCATCTGCCACACTGCCTTCTTCCTCCCAGAATTCTTTTCTGTCTTCCCTACCTACCTGAATTCGCCCTATCAACTACGCCAAGGCAGTCTCTTTATTTAACCAAAAAAGTAACACCTAGACAGAAGACCTTCCTACACCATATATGTGTGTATGTCCCTGTATGTATAAGACATATTTGTATAAGTTCTCACAGAGGCCATAAAAGGACCTTAGGTTTGGAGCTGGAGTTGCAGATGGTTGCGAATCACCATTCTAACTATTAGGCACTGAAATTCAATTCTGTGGAAGAGCAATAACAATGCTTAGCCACAAGTCATAAAATCAAATAGTAATAATAGTAATTTCCGAATCTAGAAATATGAGTCAGTAGTTAGGAAAGAGTGCACATTGCTCCTAGAGAGGACCTAGTATTTAGGTCCAGCACTCATATCTCATGGTTCACAACTTACTTTTACTTTTGTTCCAGGGAAACCAACATCATGGTTTAATGGATGCAGGTACTGAAATCATGATCACAAACTCACAGACAGAAATACACATATACATATACTTCAAAAATTAAACATATTTCAAAGCTGTGTTATTTAACTAGAAACTCAAACATTAATTTTTCCCTTACCTTACAGCAGATAAGCCTTGAAGATTATATATAATATTTATATTTTAAATATATAACACATATATATATATATTAAAAGATAGTCTCGTGAAATACAAAGAGTATTAGCTGACATAATATCAAATTTAATAGAAACATATAATAGATATTTCAAAACACATGTTTTCATTATCTGGTCATCATCCTTATATATTAACGTTTTTAAGGTTTATTTTATTTTATTTTACATACATGTATTTTGCCTACATGTGTGTATATGTACGATGCACATGCTCTGTAGTCACAGAGGACAGAAGTATTGGAATGCTCTAGAACTAGAGTTTAGGATGGTTGTGAGCTGTCATGTGAGCACACAAAACCAATCATGGTCATCTGAAAGCGCAACTAATACTCTTCTTAACCAGTGAGGCATCTCTCTAGATCCATCATTTCTGTATTATTTTCTGAGTATGGTAATATTCATTTTCTATGTTAAAAGCCTAATGCTATTTTAATTATATTTGCAAACAAAATTTAAATGTAATGATGTTGAACTCAAATAAAATGAGAGAGTGTTTATTGCCATTGCTGTTATTTAATCAATAGCTGATTTCAGCGATCCTGTTTTTGAATAGTCACATTAAGTATATTTTTATCTCTTGATGGCAGTCCCCATGTCAGTCTATCAAAATGAATCCTTTTACTAGACCTACAAAATGTTACCTTTGTCTCCTACTTCTCTAGAAGATGGAGGAAGGACTCATAACAGTGACATTTGCAACACTACATCGTGAAGCTGTTTAGGAAAACTTCCCGTCTCCTCCTTTCACTTATGTAAACATCATTTAACCAGTGAAGCGAACTCTCCCTACATCAGAAGCAGATGGAGAGGAATGGCAGGGGTCATGATCTTAAGAAATCTTCACCACAACATGAAGGTGTAGTAGCAGCCCACACTCAGTAACAAGAGACAAGACATCGGGAAACTCACCTTCAGAGAGTATACACATTGTGATATTAGAGCAGTATTGACAATGCACTAGATTTAACTCTGTGACAGGAAGGGGAAGGGAAAGAGAGAGAGAGAGAGAGAGAGAGAGAGAGAGAGAGAATGTGTATGTGAAGCTAAACAGATTTCACAAAACATAGTCATGAAAATTTTATCCACGTTTGATTCTTGGTTATGAATTATATGTTGTGATAGAAATCCTGCCATATCCCAGCTAAGTCTTCAGATGATAAATCACAGCAAATAAAAGTATCCATTATAGAATGATTGATCTATTATGTATGTATGTATATATATATATATATTTCTGTTTATCAATGTCTACATTCTAATGACAGAAAATAGTAGTATCTATTTCAGAAATCTAATCAGGAATAATAAACAATATGTTATTAATTTATTATGTGTATATGATCTTGATACTGGCTTATGTTCCCAATTTTATGTACAGAAAACTTTATAAATAAAGTGGCCTTAGCAAATCTTTATTCTTTCAGTTGTGTAGATGAGCAGGATTTCTGTTACTGATTTTCAGGTAACAAAGTGAATATTTACAAGAAGTCAACTTTAACTTGCTGTAGCCTTGGGACTTTCTCACTTTAATGACACGTATGTTCAGTGCTGAGAGCTAAATGCAGTCCAGTCATCTGTTTCTCTTCCTGTGAATTTCACAGTCACCCCTAAGCCATAAAATCAACAAGGCATCACCTTGCAGTTACCACCCACCTGAATGTAGGCATCTGGCATCTCATTAAATATGCATATGTTGACAGACAAATATGCAATCTGGTAACCTTGTAAGCAATTAATCTTTCCCTCATAAGAGTACAAAATTCTTTTTTGCACTCTACTACAAAGAACTACACATCACCATCATGAAAGGACATCATTATATAATCAAATATAGTTTTACAGTCATAGGAAGCTTAAAAACATATTTAAATATTACTTTATTCATTAGCACTTCTACTGATTAAACAATTATATATACATATTTTATATATATTTGTCAAATCTGTTTTTTGCTTCAGTTTTATTCATTCTATACAATATAGCAGGCTATGCATTTTATTTAACAAATGACAGAAAGATAAGTAAAAAAAACATGTTGACTGGTCAGGGAAACCACATAAAATGCAAAATAGAAGCTCAAGATTTTTATTTTCTGGTCATGATTTTTAAGTTAACATACATTAGTAATTTATTGCCAGAAAATTCATGAGACATCTAGTCATTTGTATAATTGTTACAGCAGGCAAAGAAAGTATGCTATGAGCAGCCAAATAATTAGCAAGTATAGTCCTCGCTATATGTAGAATCTGCTCTAGAAGCACATGAAGTGGGCTTTTGCAGCCTGAACTAGGTAGTTTCATATTAAAATGAAGCAATCTTCAACTCTTTGAATAGAGGGAAAGTCAAATGAGAAGATGCCTCCATAAGATGTGACTGTAGAATATTTTCATAATTACTGATTTACAGGGGACGTCCAAGCTCACTGTGGTTGGTATCAAATCTGGTCTGGTGGTCTTGGTTTCTATAAAAAATCAGGCTGAGCAAGCGATGTGGAGCCAATCGGTTAGCAGCACCATATCATAGTCTCTGCATAAACTCCTGCTCCCAAGTTCCTGGCTTGTTTGAGTTCCAACCCTGACTTTCTTCAATAATGAACAACATGTGAAAGTATAAGCCTAATAAATACATTCTTTTCCAATTTGTTTTGAGTTATGATATTTTTCACAGCAATAGTAACTCTAACTTTTAGAAAGATCAGCAAATTTTAGCAGAATTCTTTCCTAAATGTCTTATTTTTAATTTTTAAGTTTATTCATCTGTCTATCTATCTATCTATCTATCTATCTATCTATCATCTATCTATCTGTCTATTTATCTATTTATTATATCAGCATGGCTTCAAACTTGTGATCTTCTTGACTCTGCCTCCCTCAGCTAATCCTACTGGCATGTGGCCCCGCAACCTGCTCTCTTTAGTTTTTTTTTAAATTTTTTATTTATTCTTTTTATTTTTCACATCATGCATCTTGATCCCATTCATTTCTTGTCCCTTTGTACCTGACACACTGCTCATTCAACCTCATCCCCCCAAAAAAATAGTAAAATAAAGAGAAAAATAGAAAGAAAATGAAAAAATATCATCATGGAAGCTCTATCGTGATATATTTAGTAATGCACTAAACCCTTTTATCCATGTATCTTTACTTGCAAGTGTTCATTTCAAATACTCAATGATCTGGTTTGCGGTCTCTGGTTTCTGCTACACTACCTATGCAGGGCCCTTTCTGAGGCTCCTTTTGGACATCCTCTTGTTGCCCTGTATCATGGACATTTTGCAGCTTTGGGTCTGCAGGACCAGCCCCTTCAGGTGCTCCAGAAGATCAAATATGAGGTGGATGTTGGAGTGGGCCAACTCTTAAGCCTGATTCTGCGCCATATTGTCTTACAACCAGGTAAACCCTCCAGCCATTGCCCTTGCTAATTCACCCCGTGCAGTTATGAGAAAAGTGTGGGGTCAATTCCCCTGCTTTCATATCATCAGGGTTGGTTCTCCCATACCTGTACCTTCAGGGCCAGCTCTACTTTGTTGCCTAGATGAGGTGTAGGGACCATTCTCTCAAGTGCTGCAGTTGGTGAGGAGCAGGGCCAACTTCTCCTGTTCTTATGCCCTCAAGGCCAGCTCTTCCACCTGTCCCAGGTGGCGAGGGATTGGAGGAGGGCTTCTCTCTTCCATCCCACCATATGGCAGATGAGGAGTGTGGCCTCATCTCCTATGCTCATGTTCTTGGGACAGTTCAGGGGCACACCTGTCAATTGGGTCAGCTCTATTGTGCTGCCTTGAAAAAGAAGAACGGGAGAGATGATCCTGTCCCTCACCAGCTGAAAAATAGGGAGAGCAGTCCCTGTACCTCTCTTGGGCAGCAAAATGGAGCCAACTCTGTTGACAGTGGTGTGGGTGAGGCAGCCCCAAGGCTGTGAGTGTGGGAGAAGTGTCTCCACTACACTCTATCTTCTCTCTGCCTAAAACATGGGAGAGCTGACAGTCACTCTTTCCAGCTGCAACACTCAGGAAAGAGGTCCCTGTTCCTCACCTAGGCAACACTGTAGAGCTGGACCTGTTGTCAGAAGTGGGCATGAGCTGGCCCTGAGGGTGTGGAAGTGGGATAGCTGGCCACACCACACTCATCTGTCAGGTCTGCCACCTATGGTGAGTGAAGGAGTGGGCCATTCCCCTACCAGCTCAGGAAAGTGTACCCTGTGTTCTCTTTTTATTTTAAAATGAAAATAAAATACACCTTTCTCCATTTCTTTTCCTCTCCCCAATATCTCCCATTTGCACCCCACCCTTTGCTCTCAAATTCTTTCATAGACTTTGTAAGAGTAAATTGATAGAAAGGTCAAATTTTGTGTTCTTAATTTTTCATTAATGTGTCCTTCATCCTAAAGACCTGAATCTGCCCTTTTTTGCTCAAATGTAGGGAGGAATGAATGTTTTCAATATTTATAAATGCTCTATGTCTTGCTAATAAAGAGTAAACATTCATTAAATGTTTGTTGAATTTAAACTGACCTAATCTGGTGTTTAAGAACATTAATTAAAATTGGTAACTGTACCTTTTATGTATTTGGAACTCTTAAATTATGTACATATCCATGTTTGTTAGCTGGATAGAAATTATGATATATTTTTAAGAATTGTACATAATGAAACAGCAGGCATTATCTAGACATTTTATCAGGTTATTTTTGTAATCCATAAGGGGACCTAGAATACATACTTGTATTTGCTAATAATTTTGCAATACGTAATATGTAAGAATATTATTATTGCATTTTTAGAATTCCTCTTAAGTTTCTGAGTGATGTATGTAGAAGCAATTGTGTGCATTAGAATAATTGTTGGAGATATATGATCTTAACTTGGAGCCAGTAAATCATGTTATAAAAATTCTGTGTTGGATGTGGGTGTTGGTAAGGACAAGGATGCTTGAACAAATTACTAAGCGTTTTGTAAGTTGTCCTTTACTGGTAGAAATGAATATAAGTGTACCGCAGTTAATATTTCAGTTCAAAGGCAAGAGTCTGGTGAAATGCATTTGCATGATACATATACGTCTTAGGATCTACTGACACAGAATGTATTTAGCATTTTATCCCTAACACTTGTGTTTAATAACAACTATTTAAGTTGGAGATTATGTCTCATCCCACATAAAATTATGTGAAAAGCTTATGTCATATGAGGGCATTTCTTAACTGCTTCTTTATGTACAGTGCCTCATGTAAACTATCCTTCCTAGACAGACATTAAAATACAATGGTAGAGAAGAATCAATATTTCTTTAAAGCACATTAAATACTAATGCAACAAGGTATTCTCGCTCTGCTTCCTGCTCACTTTATTCAGCTGCTGCAAATCTGAAGTTTCTCTCCCATGATAGACTAAAAGTTCTGTCATTGTGAGACAGAACAAAATGCTGCTCCTTTGATAATTAATCACAATAATAATGCCCAAAAGGAACAATTTCTTTCCTTCTGTACTTCATTGGAACATTCTTTCAGTTATTGTAAAGAAGTTTATGTTTATGCTGCCTCTTGCCTCTTCCTGATGGTACTCCTTGGTCAAATTATGACCAGAATTTGTCTCCATCTTTGCTGACAATTTCTGGGATATGATTTTGTTAGTGTTTGATGTCATGATGACAGGCAGAAAGGTGACTGAACCAGAAATACAAGCAGCTCAGTCTCAAGTTCAGTCATTTCTGGGAGAAGAGTGAGGGAAAAGACACCAAAAAGAATAACATGACTCTAATTATATAAAGATATACTGTCTTACTTCAAGTGACTACCAGGGAGATTGTTAATAGCAGGTTTTATATTCTGGACTCACATTGGAAGTGTTTTTTTTTCACTAGTAGTGCTAACAAATTGTATATTGATTAGGAATGCACAAAGTGCTTCACATGCATTTTTATCAGAGAATAAATCCAGGGCATAAAACTTAGTTAATTTGGTGAGTGTATTGAAAACAGAAAACAAGGACAAAAGGGTTTCTGTGGTCTTAGATCCCCTCCATAGCTGTGCTGCTATTAATCACTGAACAGTTCTTAAGTGTGTATCCCTAATGGGTAGGAAGAGCATCATTTTCCAAGAAGCTCAAAAGAAAATGAGCCGTTGGGGGCATGCTGTGTATTATTTTATATTGTACAAAGGATACAACAGTACAGAAAAGAAATGAGGGGATTTGAACACTATACAGAGCCCCAGGGCTATTATAGTAAACTCCTCTACAAAGTGCAACAGCCAACTAGGGCAACCTAAAGCACATTATGCTTGAGATTCTACGCTGATGACTTTTGTTTTCTGTAAATATTGATTAATTGCATCTTGCAAGCAGTTAACATAAATTTCTCATAAAAGATTAGTGTTTGTGTGAGTGTATGCGTGTGTGTGTGTGTGTTCCTGAGTATGTTTAACTTTGTGCAACAGTAAAAATACTAAAACTCCAATAATTCTTAAATAAGTGCCTAATAACAGTGAAAGCAAAGGAGTGGGGATTTAAGTTACTCAAAATGCTATCATTGCATGTTAGTTTCTATGAAGAAATAATAGTGTTTCTCTGTAACTCTTTCTGAAGCACATAATATCATAAATTTTTCTTTATGCATCTGCCACCATGATAATGAAGAGTAGCATGATGTAGTTGGCTTGCAATCATTTATTTCAGTACCTCAAAATTATCTCTCAAAATCTCAATTAGATCTAAAGTGCCACCTTAACTCTGAACACAGCTCACTTTGACAGATTCTATTATGTTTCTGGGATAATTATGGTACCTAAAACACAACTTCACACAGTAAAATCCTGTTACAAGTGGTGTTCTGACTCTAAGCCTGACCCCCAGGAAGCAGAGTTTGAAGAGCTTCCAGGGTTATTTTCCATAATAAGGCACACAGGCTGGCAGAACCCCTGGACACTGTGCTCACTTTGTTCCATAAGAGGCAAAATGCTGTTTTCAGCTGAGATATTTATTCCCTCTACCAGCAACATTGTGCAACAGCGAAGTCTGAACCTGGCTAGAAAGAAGCTGCATATCTCTTACAGAAAGAGAAAATCCAAGCAATAGGTAAATGGGTGGACCCTTGAACTCTGGGTTTATGTTTGAGGACTAGGTTCTTTTCCACCATCAGAAAGTCAGCGTCCATTCCATCTTCCTACCCTTGCGTATGTGTCAACTGAGCTGACGCAGAAGTTGAGGAAGAACAGGGAAGGGTAACTGGAAAGTTCTGCGCTGACTTAAAGCATTGTTTCCAGGGCATGTTATTTGTTTGAACAAAAGATTAAGACTTGCTTCTGGGTAAATGAAACATTTTTTCAATTTTTCTCGATTTTTAAACTTTTTGTTTTGTTTTTAACCAAAAAAAAATCAGATGCAGCCATGACTTTATATCCCTTAATACCTCTTTTGAAATGTGGTGTATTTCCATGAGACAAATAACCAGTTTTGTAGTACTGATAATATTAATAAAGCTCCCTAGAAGTGTCAACTTTTGTTTCTTACAGCTATCATTGATTTACTGAAAGTTTTCAAATTTCCATTTTCCATTTTAGCCTGGTCTTGAGCTTCAGTGGGTCTTGTAAAGCTCATGCTGAATATTTGAATACTTCCTGGCTTTTCAAATATCTGCTGGTTAAAATTACCAGTTCCTTTCTTCTGAGTCCACAATTACTCTTCTTTTTTTTCGTGCCTGCATTGTGCCCAAGTTCTTTTCATGATTTCTATCAGTGTTTTTGTGCAGGAGGGATATTCAAGCCCAGATGATCATAGTTAGTAAGCATTAGTTCACCCACTGAGCCCCATTCCCAGCCATTCCTGTTTTGCAACAGAGCACATTACTATAACCGTTAGGCTCTTCTCTATGAAGAGTAAAAGGTATGATCAGCATTAACTTCTACTGAGTCAACTCTATTCATTGTGGTAATTATCTCACCTATTTGAAGCTTCTTTTTCTTATATTTTAACAGATCTTCAATATTGATTTCTCCAGTCAGTTTCTCTCTTCTCAGTTATTGTCTGAATAGGAATTAGGTTCCTAACTCTATGTGTCAAGCTTTTACTCTTTAACAAAGTTCAGTCTTTAATTGGCAACCATTTTAAAATCTGATAAAGAAACAAGACAGGACAGCCTGTCTGACAAGTTTGAGCACAGAGAATTTCATTTCATGACCTAGGAAATTTGATGGCAGAAACTAGAGTGTGACCCAGTAGAAGCATTGCTTTCACAAAAGCTCCCACAGGTGGCAGTTGAAGTGTATTTGCCTTCCTGTTCTTCTCAGTCCCATTTCGGTAGCTGAATAAATGACCTAATCTTTCAGTCTCAATTGTCTGTCAGGGGAACGATGACAGGATTTTGGGAGCCACTTATCTAATTAAGGTTAAATGTGAGGATAAAGTAGGCAATGTATTGCATTATTGATCTAGAACCTCTGCTTGAGATTATTCATTGAAAGTAGTTCAACTTCTTTTTGGTTCGTTCAACTGGCTACATACCAGAAATATCTTGTACAATTTTCCTACCTTGTGGTTCTCTCAGAATAATCATACACATTTCCCTGGGCAAAACCAGAACTCCCTATGTATATTCTTGAAAATCATACTTGGATATCCCGATGCAAATAATTAAGAGTAGAACAATACTGCTAAAATGTCTCAAGGCACAGCTTCCACGAACACATTGTTTTTATTCAATTTCTAAATCTCAACTGGGTTTATGCTTCTCCTTAGCATTAATATTTTTATTATCATAATTACTACTACTTACACTGTCACTATATTCACCTCTATCATTTATGAACCTTCATTATGACCTAGTCTTTACAGTTATTCATGAGAAAGATGCTACATATTTATTCATACTTTATAAATGAAAGTACATTTGAGGACATTGAGAGTAGTTGTCAGTGAACTTAGTAGTGGTTATAGTATCATTCCAGCTGCCAAATAAAGTCCTTTGACTCTAAAATCCACATGCTTAGCCTCTGTGGTAGGACCTCACAACAAACCTATATTGTTTGTCATGCCCCCGTTGGTCAATTTATTGTAAGCTATCTATATGGTTAGAGATATATAGAAACACACACACAAAAGCATGATTTGATGATCTCTAAAACCCCATTATTTAAATCAAGGGCTTGTACATAGTAGGTTTTGGGTGCATGCTAAAAGAATATCTAAAAAAAAAAAAAAGAAGTGAAGTTAAACCTGTAAAACGGAAAAAAAAACAGGGGAATGTCAAAGAAAGGGTATTTGTCAGGCATCACACTATCTAAACTGAAGAGGCAAAAAAGAAATAGAAAAATAAGGAAACTGAGACCGTGGTGAAGATGATTGAAGAGGGTACAGAGCAGCTGTCAAAGCAAATATCAAGGAACATTAATAACTTTATAGCTCACCATGAGACCGGCTCAAATATTTCTAAGAAATCGGAATCCTTGTTGTGCACAGGGAAACAAATAATCAAGTACAGATTTAATTTTTGTTTGCATACCTTCAGCTGCAGAAATAAAAGAAAAAGAAAACTAAAAGGACTCAAATAGGAAAATGTGTGACTTGAAGGAAAATATTATTGCATCCTTGATATTTTGATTCGGGGCAGAATTGATAAGAAACAAGATCTGCCATGCTGACCACCTGTTGGCTACGCTGTTTGAACACACAGACAATAGCCTCAAACTTTTGACCCCTGTCCAAAGATAACTCTGCTGTGAAGCTAAATGGGCAAATGCTTCAGCTCCCCTCATGACTGATTTCACAAGCATTTTAATCTGCCCTGTAGATTTGAAAGACGATCTAGAAGGGCAATAAAGAAACTGTGAGTTCAGAGGTTGATTTCTATTCTGAACATGACATTGTTGAATAATTTGTACTTTTAGGTAAGAATTATTCTATATGTAAAATTGTTTTTAACTAGTTACCTAGCTGCATGCCTTCTTGATGAAAGTGACTATTCAATATGCTTTGGTGCTGTTCTTCTACACATTTGTTCACTGAAGTCAAGTACTTTTGGGGTTAATTTTGTAATGTCTGTGAGTCCTTGTAAAAATATGATGATACAAAGTAAAAATAGATATGTTGTTTACCCTCATCAAGCTGACAATTGCCATCTATGTGCAACAGGCATCGAAGAACAAATATTTTTAATTGTACACTGATACGAGATATAAAGCAAGAAATATAAATTTTTGATATCCACTATCATTTTATCTGAAAAACATAAGAAAATTAATGGGCAAAGAGAGGTAAATAATAGGAAACTAATATCTAAATCAAAATGGATTAGGAAGTTTAAGTTAAAACGACAACATACTATGATGCTGCTGGACACTGGCTTCCAGGAATCTTAAAATACCAAACTAAAATTAAATTGCATTGTGTCTACTATCTAGCATTACCTAAAACAGTTGTGATTTGTCTTCCATTTCACTTTTGAACTTTAATGGTTCAAATTTGTTTAAAGGTTTAATGGTTTAATCCTGTTAAGGATCCCACCTGATTTTATTTTAGCAAGCCATGTATTCAAAATCACTCCTAAATATGTATTTTTATATCTATAAACCAGTGCCACTCTCAACCTTGGTGAGAGAAAATACTTATTACAGAGAATAATGGTTAATACAGAGATTCATAATTGTTTAAAGTGCCAGATGTAAGTGCTCAGCTATAAACAGAACATCTTCATCAATCTGCTACCTCACCCAAGACGCCAGGAGTATTACAGAAGGCACATACAACAGAATGAGTTCATCATGCTGGGAAGCACTCTCCTCTGAATACATGGTTATGTCACACATAAATTCATTGCTACATGGGACTTCACAAGATAAATCCAGGAGATTTTTCTTTACAAGGTGAGGGGGTGCAGGGGATCCCTCAGCCCCCCTCCAACATGATAAGTCATTACAAGTCAATAGCTGCTGAAGAATGTGCAGTCATTCTTCTTTGAGATTTGGGTGATGGATGCCCATGCCCAAATGAGTGAATCCACACATATATACATTAGGGCAGCACAATTTGGGCAAAGAGATTATTAGAAAGTAAAAATGTTGTGAAGTTTGGAGAAAGATTGGAGATTGAATATATGTCATGCCCAGTATCTGGAATGAGGAAATAGGGCATGAATATGACCAAGATATTTTATTTTATAAACAAGTTTGGATTTTTGAAATTATTCTTTATCCTGGGGATGCATTTTACTGCTTTGGTTTTAGCTTTTATAAATAATTTGGTAAGAAGTGATTATTATTCATTAGATATATTTAAATATGTATTACTTGTTAAAATATTATCACATTTTAATGCTCTATAGTCAATTTAACTTATTGATGTATCTCATGCTCACTTACTTTTTATTGTTTTCTTTTTCAAAATCCTACCAAAGAAAACAGTTATAATTTCCATCTATATCCTCTATAGCAAGAATAAATAAATAAATAAAAATTTTTAAGGAAAAGAGTGGATAAGAAAATTACATGTGGCTTACCAAAAGCTAGTAAGGAAAGAATGTATTCATTCCTCTTTATAATTTGGGCAGGGTGGTATTATTCATTCTATCAGGTAACTTTTAGATAATTTAAAATATACAGCAAAAGGCAACAGTTTATCCATGTGGAATGTATTAATAAATGCACTGCTAATCTACTGTCATAGCTATAAGCACACAATCACAATGTAGTAGAAAAGATTAATTTCAGAAACAAATAATTTGAAGAGTATTGTACAAATTGTCAACAAATTCACTTCTACAAATGTTTTGTCCTTCTGACATTATTGGCTATATCTTCAGTAGAGAACACATTTTCAGTTCAGAGAGGGATGGGTAACAATTTTTGATCAAAGAATAAAATAAAAAGTTGAGAGTGTCTAAACAAGTATTGAAAAAACAGCAACAAAATACCTTTCCCCTTATAGCCTCTGCTATTGATGAGAGCTTACTATCGGCAAGAGTAGCTGTTCAAGTGTTGATGACCCTTTTCCTTATCACTTTCTCTTAAAATAACAAAAGCCACAGAAGTGACGCTTTTGGATCATATTTCATTTACCTCTTTCAAGACATCAATGTTTTGTGGCTTCTTCTTTTTTAAAAACTACATGAAAATCTTATTCCTTCTATCCATGTGGTGATAGCCACTGGGAGCTACAGAAAATAAGGATTATTAGATATGTTTTTCTAGTGGGAAGTAGAAAGGCAAAATGGCCTGCCTGAATTTACAGTTTATAGAATGAAAAAGGCACAAACAATTAAAAGATGGAGCTACTTAGGGCAAATTACTTGCAATCAAGCTGTAGCTAAATGAGCTTCTTGATGAGGAAGCCAAATTTATGTTGTTTCAAACCAGGGAGAAACATTAGAGAAGTTGAAAGGTGAGCAAACTGTTAGTAAAATTGGGTCCAGACAGGCTGATAAGAAAAAAAGCTATATAACCAATTAGAGGAATGCTCTCTGCAAGAGACAAACAGAGGCATCTACCCACACTCCTGCAGTCATGCACAAAACACCTCTAAGTAGAAAACCACATGAACCTCTTGCTCTTGCCTTTATTTAGGCTTCCTAAAACTGTACATTTCATCACAAAAACACTGTGTCTGTAAAGGCTCAATCACAAAATACAGTCAGTTTCCTCCTCCATCTGTAATTCTCAACAGACACTTTGAAAATGAAATATTGTTTTAACTCTAAACAACTGTGAATTTTCCCCCCTCTTCTTCCCTCCACTCCCTAAATAACCCCCTGGCAGCCCTTTGAGTTGATTTTGAAAGGTTATATTTGGTGATGAATTCAGAGCTTATAGAAAGCACAAAAGGCACACAAATGCATCAAATGTAAAATACCAAAGTTCTGTCTTTGTAGCTCCATGTATATATTTGCATTCAGGGCTGTATGCGTCAATTTCACCAAAAGCGGGGTATTATCTATGTATATCTACCTGAAAGGAATGACTATCAGGACTTTGTAATTGTAAATGTGCTCAAGTTAGCCTATCCTTCATCCTGTTTCTGTTGCATTGGAGTGCTAGGCATAACAAGGTAGACCAAAGAATGGCATTATGCAGATATGTATTGGGAGTCAGTGAGTACTAAGATCATTTTCTGCTGACATTACCCCTTACTGTGATTTCCTTATCCTTTCGCGAACTAGGTTCTGCATGAACAGAATCTTTTTATATGTCTTTTTTAATTTTTATTAAAAATGTCCACCTCCTCCCCTCCCCCCACTCCTCCTCCGCCTCCCTCTCCAGTCCAAAGAGCAGTCAGGGTTCCCTGCCCTGTGGGA
>LOEQ01004392.1:41409-56030 GCA_001685075.1 Bramus lutescens | reverse complement strand
ACACCAATGATAGCCTTTGCTGGAGAGGATGTGGAGTAAGGAGAACACTCATCTATTGCTGGTGGGAATGCATTCTTGTTCACCCACTTTGGGAATCAGTATGGCGGTTTCTCATAAATCAACCTAGCTCAGGATGCAGCAATACCACTCTTGGGAATATACCCTAAAGATAGTCACTCATACTAAAAAAGCATTTGTTCAACTATATTCATAGCAGCATCATTTGTAATAGCCAGAACCTGGAAACAACCTAGATGTCCCTCAACTGAAGAATGGATAAAGAAAATATGGCACATTTACATATTAGAGTACTACTCAATGGTAAAAAAAACACAATGTCATATTGAACTTTCCGTGCAAATGAGTGGAATTAGAAAACATTATCCTGAGTGAGGTAACCCAGACCCCCCACCAAAAAATGAATGTGTTATATACTCACTCATAAGTAGACACTAGCCATAAACAAAGGACATTGAGCCTATAGTTCATGATCCCAGAGGAGCTAAGAAATAAGCTAAAACCAAAGAAAAACATATATAGAGCCACCTGGGAATTGGAAACAAACAAGATCACCTAACAAAATTGGGAGCATGGGGGTGGGAGGTAGAAGGAAAAGGAGAAGGGAAGGGTAGAGGAGAACTTGAGGGACTGGGATAGTTGAGATGCAGGAAGTACAGATATGAGAGCAGGGAAAGAGATATCTTGATTGAGGGAGCCATTATGGGGTTAGCAAAAAAACCTGGCTCTAGAAAAATTTCCAGGAATCCACAAGGATTACCCCCAGCTAAGACCCTAAGCAATAGAGGAGAGGGTGCCTGAACTGGCTTTGCCTTGTAGTCAGACTGACGATTATCTTAAATATCACCATAGAACCTTCTTCCAACAACAGATGGAAATAGAGGCAAAGAACCACATTAGAGCACTGGACTGAGGTCCCAAGGTCCAGTGAAGAGTAGAAGGAGTAAGAATATGATATTTCTAAGTCTTTAGAAAAGATTTGAAGAGTCCTCGAGGCAGAGTTTTACACTGGAGTTCCTGATTTATCCTACCAAGACTTAATTTTGCTTCCTGTGGTTGGATGTCTATAATAATGTTTGCATAGCAATATCAATTTTACTTACTTCAATTTTAATAGTTAGTTGTTTGAAGCATGAAATCTTATTTCTGCCTACAATATGAGAAACCTGAATTGTAATATAATAAAAATCATCTGCACCAGCAAACTTATCAGAAAATCCTTTGTATTCTCTTTCCACATGATTGTCTAGATTAATTTGAATGGAAAATATACTTAATTTTCCCCCATTTTTATATCTCTTAGTTGAACTTCAGAAGGTAAATTATTTCCCTATATCTTTTCTCATAATTTTATTAAATCAACACTATATCCATCACCTTGCAAAAAAAATCCTAAATATTCCCGGTTTAACCTAAATACAAGGTTTGCCCAGAAACTCAGTTCACCATACTTTGTATACTGAAGATGTGAAAGATTCTCCATAATCTTCCACATCTGTTTTTATTGCAGACTCCAAGTGTTGAACTCACTACCTTCGATTCTCTGTTTCTACAATCAGAGAGGAATGGTGATTCACTGCCATTCCCAGGTAAAGCTGATCACTTCATCACTTTATCACAGTCATATCTAACTTAAAAGATGCTATGCTTTAGAATATAACATAATATAAATAAATATTCTCAGACCCACCTTTTCTTTGAAGATAATAAGAGAATTAGGGACATGGAGTTGAATTTCTGTTTTCTTTATTTTACTGTAAGTTCTTTTGCAGGATAATTTCATAAACAGGAAAAATAGTCTCCATGCAAAATTCTTTGATGGTAAAACAGTATGTGTTTCAAGGAGATAGGTTAAAAATTGGGTATTTTCAGTGGCTGGATATTAAATATTTATTCAATTCCTGATGTTATTCCAAGTGTCTTCTCCATTCTTAAAAATATTTGAAAGCTTTATTATCCCTATTTGAATTATAAGTACGTGAAGCAACAAAAACTTAACTCCAATCCATCCACCGCACTCATTGTGTTGGTATAAATACTGAAATCAAATTCAATACCTAAATCAAAGCATACATTCTTCACTAAGCTCTTGAATGCTTGATTCTTGCTGCACTTCCCATCATGTCATCCTGGTAATTATGTCAAATTTCTTTAAACATGAGAAACAAGCACAGAGATTTATTCCATCTGCACATCTATATGTCACAACCAACAGCACAAGGACTAGAGATGAGGAATGACTATATTTACGAATCTAAATGAATGTGCTTGTTGGAAACCCCTGTCTAAGAAAAGTAGTATCAGCTGCAACCCTTCTGACCAGATTTGTAGGACTCCCAGTCCAGGAATCAGTTATAAATTAACAATTTGTGTAAGCACATATTCTTTTGTTTCTTACTTTTTTTCTAGAATTTGATTGGACAGGGAGAGACCAGAGGAGACAAAGTTACAAACATAGTTTAATCTAACAGTTCCATAAAAACAAAAAACCAATTTTATGTGCAATGTTTTAATAATGCAGTAGATGTAAGGAAAGAATATAGATTGAGGTAGAAATTAATGAAACAGACACTAATCAAAACCAAATTTAAAATCATAAAGTTGGTCCTTTGACAAGACTAATAAGATTGACAACCAAAACTAAACAAGATAAACAGAGATGAAAGATGAAAAATTAGTTGTTATAGAAGAGCTCAATGCAAGCCATGAGATTATCAGAAAATAGTGTGACCTCATTATAGTTAGACATGCCTTGGAATGAATCTAAACAAAAAGGTTAAATATTTCTTCTATGGGAACCTTAACGCAAGGGAAAAATTCAAAAAATGGTAAAGATACAAGTTGTTTGAAAGACTTTCTATGTCCCTGAGTTGGCACAAATTAATATTGTAAAAATAGTTACATTTCCCAAAATAATCAGTGTATTAAACATATTCAACACGAAATTGCAGTGGTGAGCTTCACAATAGTAGAAAAATGACCTAAATTTCATATACAAGCTTATAGAACCATTAGTAGAGAGAGTGAAAGTTAAAAATGTACAATACTGGATATAGTACAACATATTTCAAATTATACTACAGAGCCATACTGACAGAGACAACATGTGATGGACACAAAACAGGAATGTAGACAAGTGACACATAATACAGGAAAAAGAAATAATCCAATACAGTTATGAATACTTACTCTTTGACAAAGTGTCAAAATATACATGGAGCAAAAGATTGCCCATTTAAGAAACTATGCTGCCAAGCCTGAATATCAATTTTCATAAGAGTTGAATCAGATCCATATCTCTCAAACTACCCAAAAAATCCATTCAGAATAGATTTACATCCTTAATTTAAATTCTGAAATGTTGAAACTGCTGGGAGGAAGCACAAGGAAAGCAATTAAAGATATCAGCCTAGGGAATAATTTTCTGAACCATACTCTGATAACAGAGGAAATAAGGCCCCAAATTGGCAAAGGTGAGTTCAGGAAACTTTCACAGAAGAACAAACTGTCAGCAAATTGAATACATAGTCTACAGTATGGGATAAAGTACATCCTAAAAGTGCTTTAGACAAGGAATTGGTAACTAAACTATATAAAATCATCAAAAAATAAACACAAGAAGCAAAACATTCTTAATCAGTAAATGTGCTAATGAAATGAACAAAGTGAGTTTCCGTACACATTCTGAAAACAGTTCTACTTCCTTAGCAATTACAGAAATGAAATTGAAAATAATTTCAGTCTTCCATGTCATCCCAGTGAGGATGACTATCAATGTGAAAACATATGATAGCCCAGTGTGATGGCACATGCCTATAATCCAGGCATTCGTGAGGCAGAGGCAAGCATATCACTGTGAGTTTGAAGGCAACCTGGTCTATAAAGCGAGTTTGAGAACAGCCATCTATGTAACTCAGGGAAACCCTGTATCAAAAAGAAAAAAAAAAGGAACAAATAGACAAAAGCAAAAACATAAACAAAAATATGATAACAAATTCTGGCAAGGATATTGGGTAAGAGAAACAAATATTCACTGCTGGTAGACATATAAAATGCTGTAGCCACTCAAGTAATTACTATAGGGTTTCTCAAGAAACTAAGTCTAGGCTACTATATAATATAACCACTTTGGGGCATATACTCAATGACTCTGCATGCTATCTCAAAGATACCTGCTTGTTGCTTCTCAGTTCACAAGAGCAAAAGAATGAAATCAGATTAGATATCAATCAATATATGAATGAGTAAGGAAAATGAGACATGCACAATTGAATTATATTTAGTCATAAAGAACATTGAGATAATAAAATTTGCAGGAAAAATGGATAGCTTTAGGAATTACCACGTAAAGGGAAGTAACCCAGATGCAAATAAAAGCCAACTTTAAAAAATGAAATCCCTGAATTTTCTGTTTTCTCTGCATATCCTAGCTCCTGACTTTTATAAATGTGTGTTTTTATGGAAGGAGCCTGTCTGGTGGAAAAGGAGATTTGAAAGAAGTCATGTGGGATGGTTAACACAAGACATGTATCGTGAAAATGGAAGGAAGACCACTGAGGGTTAACTAACATGTCTCAGAAGTGGAGATTAGTGAGATGGATCAAAACAAAAAAAGGAGATGAAAAATAAAGTATTAAAGTATGGGTTTTAGTTATTGTTCTGTTGCTGTGAACAGACATTATGAGCAGTGTAACTTATAGAAGAAAGCATTTAACTAGGGATTTAACTAGGGATTTGTTTATACTGTCAGAGGGTAAGTCCATAACCACCATGGAGGGAAATGCAGTGGCCAATATGTAGGTATGGCACTAGAGAAGTAGGTGAGAGTTCACACGCTGATCTTCAAGTCTGTGGCAGATGGATAGAGAGCAAAACTGGGCCTGGCAAGCGCTTTTGAATCTTGAAAGCCCACCCCGCAGTGACACACCTCCTCCTTCCTAAATGCTCATCAGCAGGACACCAAACATCCATAGCCTCTAAGGGCCATTCTCATTTAACCCATTACAGTTTGTGAACATATATCATCAAGAATCCTATTACTTTGTATGCTAATTAAAATGTCAGTCAATTAATTGAAGAAAATATCAGAGCATATCAGATAGAAATGTGTATTATTAGTAAGAGGCATGATAAGCAAAAAGTCTGGGATGTACATAAGAAGCACGCAAAGAGAACACGCTGATGCTTACTTACTTCATCAATCAAATCAAAGATAGAGCTCCAAATAAAATCCACCTAGGGAGATGGTCAAAGCTGAAGCAAACAGCTCCTAAAGGCCCTGGTGTTCTGCTCTAGTGATGGACTCTCATTCCTCCTACTCATCACGTTGTCCTATATCCTCCCCACTTGGACAAAGGGGAAAGCAGAGAGGGCCTGATAGAATCTTAGTCATTTCTGAAGTCTTTGATTAGTCTCCAAAGAAACAAAACCTAGGGTTGTTTTTCAAGTGATTTTATTTTCTTTTTCAGGAAATACTTACATGACATTGGGAGACAGGTCAAGAGGTAAGTGAATTAGAAGCTAAGAGGAATGTGGACCCAGCTGTAGACAGCTCTGAAGGTCAAGTAGCACTCAAGGTGTAGCCTGAGCTTGAAGCACCTCTGAAATCCATGTGTGGGTCTCTTGAATGGAGGACTGTTTTTAGAATAAGAGCAGAGAGAGAGAAACCTACTAAGATAATAGCTTCTATCAAAACAGTGATGTCTGGTTGCATCCAGTCTACTAGTGACTTGTCCTGGTGAAGGGAGCATATGGTGGTAGTCTGGCAGTACAGCTGGTCCCTAATCTATCTCACCTTGCCTAAGAAGCCTAATTCATCATTACATTAGCAGAAACATCAGCCCTTTCTAAATTGGAATTGCAGTGCACATACTGTTGATGGAATATTCATTTAAAATTCAAGGGTTTTATGTGTCCATTGTCTTCACGTAGTCCAATTTATTGCAATATCATGTTTTATATTAATATAAACATATTTATATAAATACACATTTCTACTCACATTAATGTCATACATAATATATAGACACTATATAAATACTTATATAAAATAAATACTTATATAAATATAAATGAATTTATATAAATATATATTTAGGTATACATATTAGGTAATTATATATCTAATTATCGTATATATATCTAATTACCATATATATATATATATAACGTATAACCATATGATGATCTGGTATCATTTAGAGCTATTTTATGTTCACAACCATCCTTACTTTTTCCCTCAGCAATACTAACTCTGACTCCAAATATCACTCTACTGATGCCTTAGCCTTTGGTCTGGATTCCTCTTTACCCACTGTGCTTCTGGCAAGCTGTTATTCAGAAATCTTACCTTGTTTGAGAGTTCAAATACTCTACATCATCTTCTTTAACAGATTTGGTTAAATACAGAAGCTAATTCCTATGGTTCCCTTATATTTCAGAATACCTTATGGCAATTAGAAGAAAATTGTATGAGTTTATTATGGTGTCCTTTCCCCATGAGAGTCTAAATATCTTAGATACTGCCTCTTGTCTTTCGATCAATAGCATCATACAAGGTCCTTGTCACATACTAAACTTTATATAAAAATGTGTATCTAAAGAGTGAAATGATGAATAGAAAACTTTTTTATTAAGAACTTTATCTTTGTCTCTCATTATTCTAACTCTGTAGACTTTTATAGTTGTTAAAATATAATTTTTAAACTTGCATTTTCTCTGAAACTGACATTATTTTTCAAGCAAAGAAAGGAAGTGCCTACTAACTACTCACACATGAAAATATTTCACCAATAAATGCCTCTCAAGGCAGTCTAAAATAAAGACTTTTTTCCCATTTCTTATATATCTCTTAATGGGACATTGCATACAATTGGAAGGATGTTCTTGAAGCTTTGTGGCTCACTGTAACAAGGATATTATTCTTTGGCCACTAGGGGGCTACAGGTATTCGTCCATTCTTCAGGTGTTCATTTTCAAAACTTTTCTGAAAAGCCCACAGATAGGAAGAAATAGATATAATGTGTGAAAAGAAGTATGATAAATTATAATCTATTCTGGATAACATTATAAATAACACATCATCACTTGGGATTATAAATGAACAATTTTACCTTAAATTTTAATTTGGGTAAAACATCAAAATTTTAATATAATTTCAAAGAATCTTTGTTATTCATGAGGTGAGTGCCCATCAAAAATGTATTTTTCTTTCGGACATGTAACTTAATATTTGTGAATCCAGATTCTTTTCAAACTAAATGACAAAACAGATTGAAAGTGTCAGAATATTATAATATGCAACAGATAATTAATCAGTGTTAGTGATTACCATGGCATCAGTACAGAATAATTTATGTTTCAGTAATAATTTAGGTCCAGAAACTGAAACAAGCAGTACCTCCTAAGATTTTGAGGTAGTTGCATCCTGTGATTACGTTGTCTTTACTCCCTCATTAATAATTAAAAATGACAAGGAGCTGTGCATGTTGTATCTAGACAGCAAAGCAATAAGATGGGAGAGATAGCATCTACTATGTTGTCACAGCCATTGTCATAGAGACAGAAATAACATGAATTAAATAGGTAGATGTTGGTAGGTATCAAAGAGAAAAACGTGAGTCTTGGGCCTGTTACAGGAAGGAAAGAACATTAAGGGGAATTTTCAGTTTCATATATGTATGTATATATGCATATGTGTGTATGCAGTATATTAAGATTTCTCAATTCTTCCATCCATTTTATATAAATGGAGTATGTAATAGAAAATGAATTACAAAATGATTCATGTTATGACCTTTGCTTATGTTAAGTCTCAAAGAAAGCCAGGACAAATAGCTTATTTAGGGACCTACAAAAATATCAAAGTAGAAACTGCCCACCAGATACTCAGCATCTCACATACCTGTTACAGAGTCTTCCTGGCTAGCATATCTCTACCCTAAACATCTCTACTCCCTTAGCTTCACTTCCCTTTCCCCAGCTTCTTTGACTCCTATATAATCCAGCCATTTAGACTAAGTGACCTTAAGCCCTCCTGGTCTCCTGATTCTCTTGGTTTTCACTGGCTTCTGGTTCCTCTCTTCCTCTCTTGCTCTTCCCTTCCCTTCTCATTTCATAGCTGGTTCAGTCTTCAGACTCAGTTCACTCTGGACTTTTCCAGATGCCCCTGTCTGTGCTCTGCCTTATATATATATATAATACACCTTCACTTCAACCATACCTTGGAACAGTCATGTCCTAATTTTTTCATTTAAATTAATTATTTATATTTACCTTCAGTTAAGGCACAGTTATTAAACATCTTTTTCTTAATGCTGCAAGAAAGGGGTCAAGATCTTCTTACTTAGTTTGTTTCAGAAAAGGTTTCACAGATCCCTAGCTCTTCTCTAATGTAGCCAAGGATGATCTTGGATTCCTGATATGTCTGCATCTGTGTTACAAATGCCAGGATTACAGGTAATAGTAAACACTCCCAGCTAAGAACATTTTGTAATACTTCACTCACTTACTCAATAAATATCTGAAATAGTCCATAAATAAATGCTGTGTTAGTAGCTAGGGTTATTCTAGAAATGAATAAATGTGATACCTACATAAAGCAGCAACCTTTCAATAGAAATATTCATCAGACAAAATACATCACAGCTGACCTACAATGGTTATTGATAACTATGACATTTTCTAGACATTATGAATTAATTCTAGACTTATGTCATGGCTGTAACTAGAGATTTTTATGTGTTCAGAAATAACACTTTGTGTTAGTTTAGAAAGGTAGTAGATGGTTCTATTTTGGATGAGAAAAGATTACAGGGTCAACTATTTATTTCCACAATTACATTTGTATATTGCATGCTAGAACTCCTAAAATAGTCTAAGCATTTTCAGTGTTATTATTCCCTCTTCCCCTGACACCAAAAGCACACATTGACCTCCTTCTGCATTCCAGCTGTGTTTTATAATATTTTGAATTACATAATTATTTTGTGTATAAAATGTTAGAGATGCATCATCCCCACATTTTCATTTGATTCTATGGGATGAACAGTCCCAATATTAATGTTCTTGTTTTCAGAACAGGAGCCTGATTTCGGATGACAGTCCCATAGTTAATGTAATCGGTAAATTGCTTCATCTTATGGAAACTGAGACTCTTCACTATACCTCACCTTGCCATGCCTTGTATGCTATGCCTTTTCATTTCATGCACCCTTTCTTTATCCACTTGTCCTCACAAAGCATTGCACTTAGTGCTTATCAAGAACATATTACAACCATCTGATAATTAAGAACAGAAATGAATTTTAATCCACACCAAGATGACATGATGACCATGGTCTTATTGAATGCTGACTAATAATTATTTAAATTTATTCAGCTATGTTCATAGCAGCATTATATGTAATAGCCAGAACACGAAAAAAAATAGATGCCCCTCAACTGTAGAATGGATAAAAAAAAGTAGCACATTTACACATTAAAGTACTACTCAGTGGTTAAAAAAAACAATGACACCTTGAATTTTGCATGCAAGTGGATGGAATTAGAAAACACTATCCTAGGTGAAGTAACCAGACCCAAAAAGATGAATATTGTATTTACTCACTCATAGTGGATACTAGCTATAAAGCAAAGGATATCGAGCATATAGTTCATGATCCTAGGTAATAAGGTGAACCCTAAGAAAAATATTATATAAATCCACCTGGAAAGAGAAAATAGAAAAAGATTGACTGACAAAATTGGGAGCACGGGGATGGGGGTAGAAGGAGGGGAAGAGGAGGAGAGAAGTGGAGGGGGTGAGAAGAACTTGAGGGAATGGGATGTTCGAGATGGAGGAGGGTCAGAGATGAGAGCAAAGAAAGAGATATCTTGATTGAGGGAGTCATTATTGGGTTAGCAGAAACCTGGTTCTAGAGAAATTCCCTGGAATCCACAAGGATGACCCCAGCCTAGACCCTAAGCAGTAGAGGAGTGGGGTCCCGATCTTGACTTGTCCTGTAGTGGGACTGATGAATATCTTAAATATCACCACAGAATCTTTATTCAGCAACTGATGGAAACAGAGGCAGAAACCTGCATCAGAGCACTGAAATGTGCCCCCAAAGTCCAGTTGAAGAGTGAGAGGAATGAGAATACGAGCCAAGAGGTCAAGTCCATGATGGGTTCACCCACTGAACTCTGAGCTAATGGGAGTTCAACAACTCTAGCTGGATTGGAAAGGAACCAGCATAGGACCAAACTAGTTCCTCTGAATGTGGTTGACAGTTGTGTGGCTGGGGCAGATTGAGGGACCACTGGCAGTGGAACCTGGATTTATTTACCCCTACTGCATGTACTGGCTTTTTGGGAACCTATTCTCTTTGAATGGATACCTTGCTCAGCCTAGATGTAACAGGGAGGGCCTTGGACCTTCCCCAAAGCAATGTGCCTTACCCTCTCTGAGGATTGAATGGTGGTGGGGTAGGAGGGTATGTGGAGGGAATGGGAGGAGGTGAGGGAGTGGGAATTCTGGTTGGTATTTTTCACAAATCTAATAAATTATAAAAAATAAGAAGGTATGTTAAAAACAAAATGTATTCTGAACTAACAAGTTCTCTCCTTTCAACCAATGCTTGGTAATATGCTGTGTTTCTACCAAATATCCTTTGCTTGCTCCTTGTATGGTTAGATATATATACATACATTTTGCGTATAGAATGAAGTAAAATACTGTTTTCTGATGTTTAACCAAGTTATGTTCTTTCATCAAACAAACAAATTTAACTTATTATCACTTCTTCTTCCCAAGCTCAGTTCCATTTATTTTATATATAGAAAAAAAAAACAGGTTAAAATTAGTTGGGAAATAGGTTCTTTTTAATTTTAAGGATCAGCCTTCTCTGTTTCCACACCTCTAACTTCACTGTGACCAGACTGGGGTTAAGAAGACAGAGGTAAGTCCAGGTGACACATCAAGTTTCTAAGGCACAAATATAACAAACATGATAGTTATGGACATTTCAGACTTATGAGAAAGAATGGATTTAAATGCAACTGTTATTTTTCATTTTGTTTGTTCCTCTCTTCAAATTAATTCCTTGTTATCCTACCTCCAACCCTAATCTACAGTACTTTGCTCCATCCAAGTCCTCTCCTATTTTGTTTTCTTCTGTATAATTTCAAAATTCTTAACAGGCTGTTTCTCTGCCCTTAGTCAAACAAACTGCCTCCTAGGACATGAATAAAGACCACCCAGAGCATTTCAGCAGATCCACCCCACCGTGAGCTGAGGCTGATAACTGCCAATCCTAATTTGCCTGGCTTCCGGGATCCTTTGTATTAAAAAGTGCTGTCGCATAGTTTGAATACACCCAGTGAGCCGCACCCCCCATGTTCCCTTATCTGAGAACTGGCTATCAGGATGTGAAAGAGCACATGCTGTTCCTGGATTCATGTTTTTCTTTCTTCTTGAGTCAAGAGCAAATTTGTGAACATGGGCTATTGTGTCACACAAGAAAAATGACTTAGATTAGCAAAGAATCCAGAACATAATATTATATTCACAGTTAGACTTCTTTCATGTAGACTGAATTGTACATAACTATTCTGAAGTGATTGAATTGGGAAGATTCAAACATCAAGGCTAAATTTGTCTAATCCTTTTGTTCTTGTTGAAGCAGTTACTTAATATATTTGAGCATTGTCTTTTTTTCCCCTGGCTTAACCGATTCTGATTTATTCAAACTCAATGAGATTTTTCTACCCCTAGTAAGATATTTTAGTATGTTAAGCCAAACCATGGCAGGATAGTAAGCAAATTACAAGTCAGGTTAACCATAGATTTAAAAAAAAATAAAAATAATCAATGATTTTGATATATTTATATTAGAATCAAATCACCTTCACATCTAATCCATCAATCCAAAATATCAATTTAATAGAAAAAAGAAATGAAAAACAAAAAATTACAGCTCTAGTACCTCCCCTCATGAATTTTTCCACACAAATTTTGTATCAGTCCCTGCTAATTGTGCTACAAATGAACCACTGTCTTCCTTATTAACATAATATAATTGGATTCAGTTTTTAAGGAAAAGTAAATTTCAAATAAAAATACTCATTATAATTCATTACCAAATCTATTTCTTTTAACACTAACAGTCTCATGCCTATAACTGGATAGGCTTAGAAACAGTTTGTTTCCTTAGAGTTTCATCGAATCTGATGTTGGAACTTCATATACTTCTCTTAACTCTGTTGTTGTTGTGTTGTTGATGAGGGTGATATAACGAGGTAAGAGTTTGGGACCTTTGTAAAGGAAAAAAAGGGGAGGTGCTGTATTATTCAACTCACAGTTTTACAGTTCCATGTCTACAGGAAGCAGTTTATGTGGAAAAGTGCAGGTGAGGTAAAGAAACTAAGGGCAGGTACTGGCTTACCTGGATAGCTTCTTCCTCTGAATTGAACACTCCATCCTGGGGGAATCAGGGAAGTGTGGAAGATGTAGGAAAGTAAAAAAAAAATTACAAGACTCGGAAAGCTTAGATTGTTATCCAAGTCATGTGGCCCTTCTCGAAGTTTGCATAGGTAGCAGGTTTTCAATGAACCTGCCTAAAGGTTAGATGGTAAACCTCTGGAACATTTCCCACAGCAGTGGGCTTATGTTGTTTTCATATTTTAAAACAAAAGTATATTAGTTCACATGTAAGAGAATTTATGATGAATGTATTATAATTAGCTAAGTTGAGCATCATATTCTTAACTAGCCTGCAAATAAAAATGTCACCATCTATATTAAAATGGTATTGATCAGATTTAAAGGATAAATAAATGTTTATTTTTCATTCACAGAAAAAAAAGAGTTCTTACAGATGCTTGCATAGTCATTTCAGGGTTGTCTTGTGTCAACCATGTACTAATAAGAAGGGCTGATAAATTTGTTAGCTCAGCAAGCTTGTGAAATCATTCTTTTCATAGTTAATTGGAATACTATCTGTGGATAATACAGATTTTCTCCTGTCTCCCCCAAGAAAAAAATGTGATTCAATAATTCAGCCCTGCTCTAAAGGAATCCAAATGTTTTTAAATATTTTAAAATTAATTTTGGCACATCCTTGAAGTGAGAACCCACAAAAGTCTCTTTAACAGTTTATTAAGAGGTTCAATAAAAAGAAAAGTCACAAATACAGAACAAGGCATATGCCACTGATTCAAACGCTGCTGGCTCATCACTCTTCTAAGGGTGATAAGGACCAACCACAAGTATTGCTGTAGCTCGAAGATAGTAAGTATTACCTTTCTGTTCCATTTTATCTGGTCATATCTCTAGAGAAGATCACACCTATGACAAGCCACTCCCAAATGATATTGGCCAAACAATTGTGCTCTCACAACATTTCTTATTTTCTAATGAAGAAGATTCCAATCCTAATGTAAAACATTGTAAAATAGGAACTATCAAATATTGTTCAGAAGAAGGAAAGCAGAATAACGTAAACCAAAATGAAATTACAATCAACAAGAATAACTTCAAGCAAGAATCACATTTTAAGTGTACAGTCAATAGGTAATATACTCCAATAGCTGTCTTATCCTGAATATTCCAAGTCTTGTGCCTAATATACCTTAAGCTAAGAGGATTGTAACCATAACTATCTAGTCTTCAACTACATCAAAATCCTGAGAATGAAAATAGTATTACCTGAGTAGACAAGAGGCAAGCAAGCAATTTCAAAGATGTAAGAAATGACAGAAACAGATGGCTAATTGAACAGTCATCCAATTTTTTTGTAACATTGGGACATACAATCTAGGCTATAGGCCTGGAATATTTGACAGACCATTTTCAGAAGAAGGAAAATTCAAAAGACTTTCCTACTCCATTTTGGCAAGGTTCAGCAGTTACTTTTCCTTGTGTCTTGCTTGTCCAGGCTGAACAGCTTGCTTATTGTTAGCAGTTGAAGCAAGGGCAGTTCTTTGCCCAATAGCCCAGCTTTTCAAAGAAGAAAATAAGCTCTACATGGAGAGTCTTTGGTGCTCACCATTCTCTCAGGAGTAAATCAGTGCTTCCAGGAGCAGTCGTGTCTCATGTCAACAGAATTCTAAATTTTTAAAACATTTAGATGTGATATTCTGTGTGTGTTTAAAGTGTTTGAAGATTACTTATCTATATTGAATACATCTTCATGACTCTAGAAAACTTAGCAAACCTAAGTATAAATATGACACAAATTTGTGACTACTAATGTGATGTGGGAGTCCCCTCTGTATGCTGTGAATTCCACTGGCTAATAAATAAGCTGCTTTGTGCCTATTGCAGCACAGAATAAGGGAAGACGGGGATTTCAAGCAGGTAGCAGAGGAAAGAGAGGGCAGAGTCAAAGGGAAGCCATGTAGCTGTCACAGGAGACAGATGCCAGATGCCAGACACAAACTTATCAGTAGGTCACAAACATGTGACAGTACACAGATTAGTAGAAATGTAAGAGCTAGCTAGAAATATGCATAATCTAATAGGCCTAGCAGTGTTTTAATTAATACAGTTTATGTGTTGTTATATTGGGTATGAGCAGTTGGGAAATAAATAAGCAGCACCCATCTACACTAACCAATATTTTTTT